>MU089996.1:26079-46383 GCA_014858505.1 Corymbia citriodora subsp. variegata
CATGTGGCGCCTCCCTATACAAACATCTTAAACAAGTTACACTTTTTGTCTTCCTATGTTTAGCAACAATTAATTTTAGTCCCCATACATTGTTTTAGTGACAAAATTAGTCGTTACATTGATTTTTTTAGCAAAAAATTAAGTACTTCCATCACGTTCCATCCAATATCTTATTAAAGTGATATGTCAAAATCAACTATTAGTTGGTGACTCCTATGTTGGCAAGTATTGACAACCCATTAAGAGTACTTTCACTATACGTGACGATATCATCCTCGTTTTTTTCATTGAAATTCACAAGGACATATTTAGGACAAATAAATGTAGGTCACTTTTAAATCATCTAACCATAGCTTTAACCCAACCTCTAATAGGTATAATATAATAGATAGTTTATTAAAATTCATCCAATAATAGCGATATCAATATGTTTCCATCTCATTGATTGTAAGGACTTGTTTGTGTTTTCGGAATCTTTTATGTAGTCACCCAAGCGAGAGTTGCCTGCAGCTAAGAAAATCGATGAGGGTGACAAATTGGGGTTATTTGGGGGGTCTTATCAAGAAAGTGTAAATTATGCTAGTAGGAATTTAAGTTAAACAAGGCTGTCTACATGTACAGCGATCGTCCATTTTGCTCGTCAGATTTTATTTTATTTTAACTTAACTAAGGCCTATCATTTCATATATAAAAAAAAGCCCTCTAAAGTAAGGGGCATCAAAACACAGAAGTTGAAAAACTTTATTATTAACGATTGACCTAAGTTGTGCTTCTTCTTCTTTTTCATATGCATATAGTATAATTAGCCATGTGTAATTGTCAATAATTCCTTGTAATAAGTGGCTAATCATATATCTACATGGCACGTTATTTTTGAGTTTCGTCTAGTGGTTAAAATCATGAATCACTCTGCTAGCTAAATGTATTTGTGGTTCTAAAATTAGAGTATCTACCTTGACTTTTATTTGGTGTACTAATGATGGAAATAAACCACTATACAAACAGGTCTCATATATCATGATGTGTACAAGTTTTCATTTGCTAAATTAGTTCAGTCTAATGGGTAGATGAAAAATTCTATTTCATGACTGCATGTGTACAAAATACTTTACACTGATGGTATTTTTTTTTTATAAAACTTATTTTCTGAGTGGATAGTCCTTTCTTGGCATCGTGGGTCTTGGACCTTAAAAATAAAGAGAGAAAAGGAAAAAAAGGAAATCAAATATAATTGGCATTTGAATGAGAGAGAATCTATTATTTGATAAGTAATTTTTTATCTACACCAATGACCTATTCATAATTTTTTTTTTTAAATGGAAGGAAAATTTTACTCCAGTCATTTATCCACCGTTAATATGAGATTTCAACTATTCAATCTCTCAATCTAGCCATGAGATTAATCAAAGAAGGATCGGAGAATGTCGCTTATGGAAAAAAAGTTGTATACAAAAGAATTGTACGACATATGTTATAATTCAAAAATATTTCAAGAAAAATACATCATTCAAGTGATTGGTTAAAAAACCATTCAAATGAGAGTTTTAACCATTCAATCTCTCAATCTCCATAAGAGTAATCAAAGGCGGATCGGAATAGCTCACTTACGGAGACAAAAGGTGTATGCATAAAAAAATAATTGTAAGGCGGGAGTCATAATCCAAAATATATTTCAAGAAAAATACATCCATTCGAAGTGATTGGTTAAGTGGGATGGTTAAGAAACCGTTTTAGTGGTGAGCCGAAATCCAACGACAGTAGGCGAGATCACATTCTCAAATTTTGTTTCACGAGTCCTTCAAGCCTTATTTACACCTCACTCTACAAAAAGGGTTCCCAAGTAAAACCAACTACTCTTAAACCCTAATTAAATCATCTTCTCGCAAAACCCACGAGTTCATTTCTTTTGCGGTCTTTCTTCTCCAAGATCCCATCTTTGATCTTATCATAAGATCTTCCCTTAGCGTTCCCTTTTGTGTTTTTCCTCTATCTTCTTCAATATCAGCAGGGCCTCCATCTTCTTTCATCTCCTGAGCAGCCACCTGAACCCACAGAGACTCGCGAGCGATCATCATGTTGTCCCCGAGATATCACGTCATCAACGTCAAGCATTCCGAGAGTGTTGGACAAGCCGGCAACCAGCCAGCCGCTGAGTCGACAATGGCCGAGAATCTCCAAGATCGGCTTGCCATCTCCGGACACGAGGAAGATCCTAATGGTCGGGAGTCGGTCGTCGAGAATAATGCGGAACCGACTCGGGATGGAGGTCAACCTAGGTTGGCCCCCAAATTCTTTATCGGGACACCTGATGATACCCCACAAGGTGACACGGACATTAGACGAAATTCAACGATCGGCGACCCTCATTTCCGTCGAGCAGGGTATTCTAGGGAAATTCTTGAGAACTGTTCGTGGTGCAAGCGTAAGCTCCCGGAGAATGCCGACGTCTACATGTACGGGTGAGTTGTCCTTATCTAGAGATTATTTGTGGCCCTTGTGAATTCGTGATTATTGCTGATTGTTTCTTTCGTTTAATTAACTTATATGTTCTTTTTCTTTTTTCTCTTCGCTTTTCTTGCTTAACCCACATGCATGAAAGCGGTGAATTTTCATTGATTGTCAAGTCTACAAAGAACCGAAACTGAATTTTGACTTTGCGTTTCTCTGAATCTTTTGGAAATGATTGCTTGGAGAGCGCAGGTACGACCTTGGCGCATACTGCTCGGTTGAATGTCGAAGAAAGCGGATGGCATTGGACGGGTATCACATAGAAGCTGCATCAACAACATCGGATGGTGGAGATCATATGGAAGACCAGCAAAGTAGCCGGTGTCACCTATTGTAGTATTCCAATTCGCGTATTCATACGTCATTAGAGATCGTATACGCATGTACATGTCGCGACGTATAAAATCGAGCCAATCAAATTTACTATAAATAGACTGATGAATCGATTGATCCTTCAAAATTTTGATCATGTCCTTTCACTCTTTACAAAGGAACTCCTTTCGGTATTAGACATATTAGATAGGAACCAATTGATACAATGATGTACATGAATGGAGCAATCGCTAATAATTAGTGACTTTTCATGTATGGATTTTAGAGAACTCTTATTAGAGAAAATATTATTAGATATTAGGTATATTATTTGATATTTTGCTGTTTTCTAAAATAGCTAGTTTTCTTGTTAAAATAAGATGGCTAATTTCATTGCTACATATTTATATAATTTTTGAAATTAAATACCCAATAATTGTAACACATTAAAAAGGTCAAGTTATGTTAAATTTCTCTCTAATTCACCCCTTTGTGATTACCTTTTCCACATTTATAAAAGACATACTCATAGCTCCCAATATAAGCATAAATCCTCATTGTAATTATGCAGAAATATAGTTTTCCAATGTGTTCTGCTACGTACATTTAGAGGTGTCAATATGGGTCATAAACCCATATTATGACCCACTTTTAGTTAAATTGGTCAAGTGAAAATTAACTATGGGTCAAATATGGGTCAAATGAAAATTAAATATGGGTCAAATATGGGTTCAGTGAGTTATTAGGTAGATCAATTATCTCTCTCCTTTCATCCCCTCTTTTATGCGTTTTCGACCTTCGTTACCAATCCCGCCATCACGCTGTCATCACCATCGCTTGTCGTCACCATCGCCAATCCCGATTTTGTCGTCGCCGGCTAGAGCTCAGCCTGGATCTAGGCAGGCAAGCCACGACAGAGCTTTGGCTAGCGAGCCCTAAGCTTACTAGCTAGAGCTCGGCCTAGATCTAGACAAGCGAGTCGTGAGGTCGCTGGCCTTGGCTAAGCTGCGGCTCACTCGAAGTTGGGTAGGCGAGCCCCGAACTCGGTGGCCGCAACAGAGTTCGTGGCTCATCAGATTTAGGTAAGCCCGAGCTTGATCACTACCAGCGATTTTGGTGAAGCCTAAATCGGCTGAGCCTCGAGTTCGTCGGCCTTGGTCGAGTTCGGGCTCGTTGACCTACATCTTGGCCAGTCGCTGTCAAGCGGCACCGGTAGAGGAAAAGGGGGAAGAAGAAGGAAGAAGAAAGAAAAGAGAAAAGAAAGGGAAAAGAAAAAGAAAAAGAAAAAGAAAGAAAAAATAAAATAAAATAATGATAAATTAAATTTTTAAAAAATAATTAAAAAATTGATTTTTTAAAAAAAATTATTTTCCTTTTAGAGGTATCCACATTTTTTTATTTACTAATTTTTTTTATTTAATTTACTTTATAAATTTGATGTGAAATTTTTATTCAAATAATTTATATGTGAAAAGTTTAAAGTGAACTAAATAAGTGGGAGTAGAATTTCTTAAATTAATTTAAATATTAATATGTGTTGGTAATATGGGTTGGGTATGGGTCGGGTATGAGTTATTAAATTTACATTGCATGAAAATGAGTCAAAACGGATTAAATTGATCAATGTGGGTTGGACCATTTTTGACCCGATCAAAACCCGACCCGACCCACCCATTTGACACCCCTACGTACATCATAGATATTATCAGCATATTATTCCCATGATTTGATTTGGCTTTGCTGAGGAAGAATGATGTAGTTTAGATTTATAATCAATTTAAACTGATAAATCAACTTAAAAAAAAAAAATTAAACGGGATTAGAATCCTTATCCTGCTGGATCGATTGCTTTGATCCGCTTCTTCTCTATATATCACTCTTTCACGTTCACTCTGGTTAATCTCAAACCCTAAACACGTCCCTTCGTTTCCCACGAGCCAAAACATCCTCAGAAACTGTTTATCTTTCGTTGAAACACAAGCCGATTCAGCCATTGAAGATGCTTTCATCCCGTTGCGATAGCCTCCCTCAGCTGACATTGGATCTTTGTCCAACCGTGACTGTGCACTGATGATGACCATATCCTGACGATTGAGGAGAAGAAGTTCCAACCGCAATCCACCATCATGAAACCCTTTCAAAGTATGAACACGGAATCAAAGGGCTCGAAACCAGCTGAGGATTCAAATGCCACGAGACCCTCTGAAGTTCCTATCGGATCCTCTCAAAATCCTAGTAACCTCCTGAAGCAAGCGGCACCAGCCACGGCAAAAATACTATCCCATGCTTCAGAGGCCAATTCTATGTCAAAGGATGAGGACCAACACTCGAGACGACCACAACCGCCATCAATTGAGGGGATATTTTTTATCAGGTCGCCTGAGCGAGAGCTGTCAGAAGCGAAGAAGATTGACGAGAGTAACGACTTGGGGCTATTCGGGGAGTTTATCAAGAAGTGTACATTGTGCAAGAAGGAATTCCAGCCGAACAATGATGTCTACATGTATGGTGATCAACCATTTTGCTCATCAGATTGCCGTGATGATCAGATTGCCGCAACGGGTTCAGCAGAAAATATTTGGGGCTTGGCAAGGAGGATGAGAAGACGATGAAGTTCTGGAGGAAAATTTTGAATCAGTTGCTTGCAGATATATCTTAGAGGGGACCTGTTAGTGCTTTATTTTAGAGATTCTAGCGTACTTTATTTTAGAGATTGATGCTAGAAGGGAACTCTTTACCATCCTTCAATTTACCTATCTATATAATATAATTCCTTTGGGTATTAGATTACATAGTATCGGTTCACATTCAAATTCGTTGTGTATCAAGTGGATGATTTCATTTACATGATTATCTTTAAGTGTTCATATTATCCGTCTAACGGTGAATATATAAAAAAATATTTTCACCAAAAAATAGATCCAATTAAAATCCCATTAATAAAGAGTCGATTCTTTTCTTCGTTTCACTTGTGTTGAAGAATAGATTAGTACCTTCTTTTGGCAGATCTATGGTGGATTATTTGTGACTCGTTGTTGATGCTATAGATGGAAAAATAGAGGGCAAAAAAAAAATAAAAAAATTCACGGGATCTTTTAATTTGATTTATCGAATTGCATGACTCAAACGGTAGTCTTGAGAATTCGGTTTGAAAAAAACAGAAGAAAAGAACAAGGAGATAGACTCGTTTAAATAACTAATATATCATACTATATAGTAAATCAACTTATGTCAATCTTTTCTTGGTGGATAACCCTATCTAATAAGTTCAGTATTTCGTGAAAACCGTACGTTTTCCTCACGTCCACGTGAGCTCAATCCGTGATAGAACCTTTCCTCACAAGTTTCCTTTCTGGTCCAACTTAATTTGCAGCAAACTTTAAAATTCTAATAAAAAGTCCTAACAATTGTTAGTCTCATAATCCTTCTCCTATTTGTTCTCTTATTTCTATCCGCTAATTCTCTATTTATCTCTCTCACATTCACCTTCCTTGCTCTCTAACCTTAAACACATCCCTTCAAGTCCTGTGAACCAAAATATCCTCCAAGTTGTTCAAACGAAAACCTCCAAAATTTGGTTAAGTCATCTAGCTGATTTCCCCCTAGAGGTGATCGATTCCCAATTCAATCCAATCCTACCAAGAAACCAGGAATTGGATTGGGAGGACCATTCCGAGTTTCTAGGACTGAGGATTGGACTGGCCTGTCTTGGGAGCAGGAACTGAACCAACCGACCAGTCTGGCTCCAATGGAACTAATCACTAAGTTATTTTTTCCTATTCGAGAAAGCAATCTGAGCATGTCAACTTTCAGTCACATATTGCGAATGAATATCTATCACTTTTGTTGGAGGGAGCTCCTCTTGGACTTGGTTTTATAGATTCGTTGCCTATTTTGTCATCATCATCTACATCAAGCTTCAAGTTGTTAGAGCAAAGTGTCAAATATCATCTTCCAGCAACATGAAATGTAGTTTTGAACATCACAAAATACATAACCTAGGCTTTCTTATATCACACGCACTCACATGTATATAGTCAGTTTAGTCAGTTTGATTCCCACCCTAAAATCGAGAACTAGACTAACCGGCCACTAGTTCCAAAATAGGAACTGCAAACCAGACTAATGCCCATGGGAACTGCCTAGAACCAGCTAGTCTAAGCAGTTCCTAGTTGGGGCGATTCCCGATGCATACCCCTAATTTCCCTAGGAAATTTGCACTCTTCGAGACGCTATAGCCTCCACCTCAAACGTTCAACGAGTGTTGGTAATATTGGATCCTCGTTCAATCTGGGACTGTGCATCAATGATGACTATATTCCAAAGACAAAGAAGAAGTTACAATTGCAACCTGCCATCGCGAAACCCTCTCAGACCACAAACATGGAGTCGAAAGACTCAAAACTAGTCAAGCAATCAAACGCCACTAGACTATCTCAAGGGCCTAGCGTTCCCTGCCAAAATCCTGACAACCTCTTAAAAAAAGCCACGCCTGCCATGGTGGAGTTAATATCCCATGTTTCGACAGCCAATTGTGTGTCTAAGGACGAGAAGAAACACTAAACACAGTTGTGAGCATCGGTGATCGAGAGGATTTTTTTTTATTTTTTATGAAGTCACCCGAGCGAGAGATGTTATCAGCAAAGAAGAGTGACGAGGATGATGAATTGTGTTAAAAGATATGTCTGAAGATATCAAGAAGATATCGAGGATTATAATTGATTATCTTATGTCAATTTAGGATTAGATTTGATACACATAGATTAGAATATATAATATTTCCTTCTTTATTGTCCATTCTTTTCACTATATATTGTTGCCTCTGCACATTGTGCAATACACAGAAAAAATATAGAAAATTCTCCTACAATTCTTTCTTCTCGCGTCAATTATTCCTTGTCTTCCTTGAATTTTTCCAATCTTCTTTCATGGTATTAGAGCCTTGCTAGCTCCTTATACAGCTTCCACCTTGTGATTACCTGCATTACATTCTTGTTGCAACAAGAGAATTTAACCTGCAAAGTAAGGTTATTATTAGTGTAGGAATCAACTGTGTCAAAAGGAAATCAATTGAAGAAAGGAACTTCTCACCATGTAGCAGAATCAGCAGAGTCTTCCTCCTGCATCCGGTGAACAAGACACGCAAGCTTTAGAGGACTAGAACCCAACTTCAGAGGTTCGGGCCCAAGCACAACCCAATATAGCCCAATATATGCAGTGGCAACCTCACCAAGCTCAGTCCAGTCTGGGGCAACCCACAATGGGCCAGCCCATAGCGGGCCAACCTCACCAGTGGCTGCCAATGCAGCCCTATCCATTATTTTTTAGGCTAAGCCCAAATACATCATTGCCAGGAGTCCAAGGCAACAACGTCCAGCCCGATGGGAGCCCACTAGCCGCAAGCAGGGTAAGCCCATCCACCAGGCCAGGTTTTTCATATGCAGGCCATATAGGCGAGTTGGGTAATTCGAACTCAAGTCTAAATCCCTACCCGGTACCTTAAACCGGTTTATTCTCGTATCCGTTTGCCACGACCAACGATAGCCCGAAGCCCGGCGACCCGCTCTACACATCGATGGCTGACGGACCAGAGCTGGGAATCATCACGCAGCAACTATCCGAAGCCAACAACTACTCAAATTGGTCGCAGGAGTTCCGGCGAGCACTGGTCACTAAGGATAAGGATGGTTTTATCGACGAAATAGTCTCGATTCTGTCTGACAAGCGAGCGGCACGACTATGGAGGAAATGCAACCAACTCGTCTGAATGTGGATCGGAAATTGCATCACCATCGAAGTCGGGGTCGGACTACCCCCAACAGAGGATTCAAAGAAAATGTGGGAAAATATCAAAGAAATGTACGGAAAATTAGATTGGGTCAAAAAATTTTCACTAACCCAGCAACTCTCAGATCTGAAACAAGGGAATATGAGCATAACCGCGACATTCAACAAACTTTCATCTCTATGGAACGAACTGGAAGTAGTCGAAGAGAAGCTAGAAGGGCCAGACTCAATATTACAGCAGTATCGAAGCATGAAGGATCGAGAAAAGGTGACTAGATTCATTTTAATTTTAAACGAGTCTTACCAAGCTTTTCAATCACAGATCCTAACGATGGAGCCCATGCCGCCCCTTGGACGATTCTACCAGCTCGCCATCCAGGAAGAGAACCAGCACCTTGCCACCTCCGACCACCTGAACACTAAAGAAAGGATGGCCCTCTCCGCCTATACGAGCGGACACAGAGGGGCTACGACAAAGGGGCAAGGGGAGAGGAAAAGTGAAACCCTAGGGTTTGCTTCTGCTGAAGAGAGAAAAGTAAGAGTGGACAGCCTAGATTTGATGAAGAGATTCGACGGCTTGCGTTCATCTCATCCACTAAGTGGATCGAACGGCCCATATTCGTCCCCTTCGTTTGGATCAGATGGCCTATATGCAATCGCCTCATTTGGATCGAACGGTGCTCGTGGCAATCGACTGTTCGCAAGATCTGACAGTCCTCATGGAGCCACAATGGCACCAGCCTTTAAATTATCCAACGGCCCTCCTTCTGCCATGTCATCAAGGGGTAATTTTAAAGAAAAAAGAAAATTATACTGTGATTATTGTCGACATCCACATCATACGATCGATAATTGCTGGAAATTGCATGGCAAACCTGGAGAAAAAGGAAAAAAAGGATTTTTCGACAGTTTTTCAGGTCACAAGTCAACATTCGGACATGTTGCGTCCAACAATTAATGATGACTAGTATCAAGAACTTATGAAGGCCTTAAAGAGGTTTGATACTTCTGATAAGAGTGGCAGTTTTACAGGTACTTCATATTGCTTGATGAATTCAATTTCCAAAGATGCATAGATTATTGATTTTGGAGCTAGTGACCACATTGTCTGCAATAAAAATTTCCTTTCAAAAATCGAAAAATTACACTTACCTATTTCAATACAACTCCTAAATGGAAACACCACACATGTCCTGATGATTGGCACAGTTGTCTTAGTGCATTCATTACACTTCGAAATGTGCTTTATGTTCTAGATTTCCATTTCAATCTCATATCAGTTTCTCAAGTTTGTGAGGAAAATTCTTGCAGAATCCTATTCAATTCTAATAATTGTTTCTTTCAAGCCCTTTTGACTGGGAAATTGATGAGCTTAGATAGTGTCTCGCAATGGCTATATTTCTAGATCAATTTTCCTAGTGATTTCAGATTATCTTTCGTTGACTTGAATAAAAAGTCATTGTGTAACACTACTTCCAATGATAAAAATTTCCTTAGTCATCAAAGATTGGGTCATACTGCCTCTTTTCCTTATCCTCAATGCCCTATTTGCCCCTTAGCAAAGCAAACTGGTGCGCCTTTTCCAAATAGCACTTCCTACACTGCGAATTTTTTTCTTTGATTCATGTCAATGTTTGGGAGCCATATCACACACCACATCGTGTGATGGCTCGCGATTTTTCCTCACAATAGTAGATGACTTCTCACGTGCTACTTGGGTATTTCTCATACAATCCAAAAGTCAAGTTATATCCCATTTGAGAACATTCTTTACTTTATCCAAAAATCAATTTGGAAAGTCCATCCAACGCATTTGTACTAATAATGGCAAAGAATTTTTCAGTAATGAATACATGTCCCTTTTTTCTTCCAATGGGATTATACATGAGAGCTCATGTGTCTATACTCCACAACAAATTGGAATTGTTGAGCATAAACATCATCATTTATTAGAAGTAGCACGTGCTCTTAAATTCCAAGCTTCTATTCTTAAAATTTTTTGGGGAGACTATGTGGTTACAGCTACTTATCTAGCCAATCACATGCTAAGTCGTGTTCTTGATGGGAAGACACCTTTTGAAATGCTCTATGGAAAGAAACTAGAGCTTCAACATTTGAGGGTTTTCGGGTGCTTATGCTACATGACTATAGTTGGGCCTCGGGATAAGATGAGTCCCCGAGCTCGTCGATACATATTCATGGGATATCCGAATCTAAAGAAAGGATATCGGATCTATGAACCATCTACTAGGGATTTTTTTATAAGCAGGGTTGTTACCTTCCATGAAGATATATTCCCTTTTCGGGATGAATTATCCTCTTCTCAAGAATTGGATCAGAGTACAAATTCTCATCACTTCCTTTCTGACGAGGTCTTACCTTTTGGACAATCTTACATTATTTCACCTGTCGAGCATCGACCAGAAGCTGCAATATCATTGTCTGACAAGACTCCTACATCAACAACAACTGTGGATCACTCAAATATGCCAGAATATGCAATAAATGAGGAATAATCTAATTTTTCTCCAGAGACAGTTCCTTCGACTACTGAGAACGCACCCAGGAATGAGGAATCCATTACCGTTCCATAGCAGGATGTGCCTCGACGATTTGGACGCATTACCCGTCCACCTACGTGGACGAAAGACTATGTTTGTGCTTCCTCAAATTTATCAGGTATTCATTATCCCGTTTCTTCATATGTCTCTTTTCATTGGTTGTCATTAGACCACATGTGCTGCATTAGTCGAGTATCTGAGGAGCAGGAACCATCCCATTATTATGAAGCAGTAAAGGATCCACAATGGCAGAAGGCCATGGAAAATGAACTCCATACCCTGATGGAGAACCATACATGGGATATTATCCCATTACCCCCTCATCGTAAACCGATAGGTTGCAAGTGGGTGTACAAGATTAAGTACAAAGCAGACGGTTCCATTGAAAGATATAAAGCTTAGTTAGTGGCCAAAGGTTTCACTCAACAAGAAGGTTTTGATTATCATGAAACATTTTCCCCAGGAGCGAAGGATGTTACGGTCCGCACTTTTTTGTCAATTGCAACATGTCGTGATTGGTCTCTACACCAAATGGATGTCAATAACGCATTCCTCCATGGTGACTTAGATGAAGAAATCTATATGGAGCTTCTACTGGGTTTACAGAGATAGGGGGAGTCTAAGGTATGTTGCATCCGTAAATCCCTATACGATCTCAAACAAGCATCATGACAATGGTACACCAAGTTCACCAATGCACTCACTGCTGTAGGATTCAAACAGTCCAAACATGATTATGCCCTCTTCACATGGACGAAAGGTATGTCATCCATTTACTTGATGATATATGTTGATGACATACTCATTATGGGAAATGATGAATCTGCTGTAAGAAAACTCAAGGAATATTTGCATTTTGCTTTCCATATCAAAGACTTAGGGTCACCAAAATATTTTCTTGGAATTGAGATAACTCGTTCGGACCAGGGGATTTCTCTTAGCCAACGAAAATATGTTCTGGAAATTATATCAGAAGCAGGTCTATCAGGATGTAAACCAGTAGTCATTCCCATTGAACAAAATGTGAAGTTGACTACAGCTGAATATGATGTGGGACTCCAACTTGAAAGTGATGATCCATTGCTCAATGACTCATCCATTTATCAATGATTAGTTGGCAAACTCATTTACCTCACTATGACCATACCGGACATTTGTTATGCGCTTCAGACCCTGAGTCAATTCATGCGTAATCCCAAACAGTCTCATATGAATGCTACTTTGAAAGTTGTGAAATATTTGAAGAAATGCCTAAGACTAGGGATTCTACTTTCTCGCAAGTGCAATATAGAAATGACAGCTTATTGCGACTCAAATTATGCAACTTGTCCTATGAGTCAAAGATATATCTCCGGTTTCTGTATTAAACTTGGAGATTCGTTACTTTCATGGAAAACGAAGAAACAATCCATTGTATCTTTATCTTCCGCTAAAGCTAAATATCGATCCATGGCCAAAACTATTTGTGAAGTGGTTTGGTTACGAGGATTGCTCTCAGACCTTGGAATACAAGTTAAGGGACCAACCTTACTGCTTTGTGACAACGATTCTGCACTCAAGCTTGCGGCAAACCCCGTACTATATGAAAGAATGAAGCACATAGAAATTGATTCCCATTTCACCATAGAGAAGATCCAAGAAGGTATAATTGAAGTAAGAGGAATCAGAACCACTGAACAGCCAGCAGATATATTCACCATACCTTTGTGTCAAAGGCAATATACATATCTCCTGAGCAAGCTCGGCGTCTTGGACATACACAAGCCACCAGCTGGAGGGGGAGTGTTGGAAGATATGTCTGAAGATATCAAGAAGATATCGAGGATTATAATTAATTATCTTATGTCAATTTATGATTAGATTTGATACACGTAGATTAGAATACATAATATTTTCTTCTTTATTGTCCATTCTTTTCACTATATATTGTTGCCTCTGTACATTGTGCAATACACAGAAAAAATACAGAAAATTCTCCTACAATTCTTTCTTCTCATGTCAATTATTCCTTGTCTTCCTTGAATTTTTCCTATCTTCTTTCAAATTGGGGTCATTTGGGGAGTTTATCAAAAAGTGTACATGTACAATGATTGCCCATTTTGCTCGTCGAATTGCCACGACGATCAGATTTTTTCTTTTTGGATGGGTTCAATAGAAATTATTTCGGGCTTGGCAAGGAAGACCAAAAGATTATGAAGTTCTTAAGAAAAGATTTAAATAAGTTGGAGATGAGTCTTTAGAGTGGACCTATAGAGCTTTGCTTTAGAGATTGATGCAAGTAAGTGAACTCTTTAGCCTTTTTCAGTTTCCCGCTATTTGTCGTTGCTCTCGTTGTTCTAGAGTTTTTCTCCTAACGAAATAGATTAGATTAACAATATGTTTGCTGCTTGTTGAAAAGAATGGACATTTCAACTTTCCTTTGATTCGAACAAAAAAAAAAATTCCTCTGAACTTTTATTTGGCTGGGACTTCTTGGAGTGAAATGGCATACCAATGTGAAGGAATCATAATTCCATTCTAAATATACACCGACATAAATTAAGCAATTTGATTAAAAATCGATAAAGATTATAATTGATATAAAATTAGTTTCTCAATTTGAGTCGTAAAATTCATTTATCATAGTTGATATATATAATATTAGATCATTCTATAATTATAAAGTAATAAAATAATATTAATTTAGTAAATTATCATAAATTAATTATTTAATAAATTAATTACGAAAAATTGTGAATAATAAAATATATTCATTATCACGGTTGATGATTATATTACTAATGTCATATTAAAAAGATGAATATTAACTATAATCCATAAGTTAACTTAAAAGGATAATTACGGATATTGGATGGATTCATTAAGTTGATATGTTTATTTAATTGTATGATATTATGCTCATTTATTTAGCAATTACAAAAATCAATCAACAATGATATATTCTAAATTTAACTATAAGTTTCAATAAATAAAAACATCAATGGTTATACAATAAAATAACGAATTATGATTTTAGCACAATATTTGTAAATCTTTAGGGAATGCATTTCTTGTCCTTGTAGTATTGGAGGGAATATTTCACATTCGATTCTTATAATTTTCTTGGTTTCTTTCTATTACTCAACGACAACAATTTAAGTCCTTCTATCAAATTTCCGTCCAAAACTCGCTAGAAATGCTTGGTCAACAATGGCTATATTGACATGTGGTGCCCACTTGTATAAACATCTTTAAAAAATTGCACTTTTCATCTCCATATGTTTTGGAGCGATCAATTTTCGTCCATCCAATAGTAGCGATACCAACAAGTTTCCATCTCATGGATTGTAAGGACCCGTTTGTGTGTTGGGGAGGCTATTAGCATTGACATTTCATCTCAACTCTTGAATATTAAGCGGTTGTCCTTTTCCTTTTCTTTTTTTTTAAAGTCCGATTGTTGTGTGAGAACGAGTTTATATGATTAATTTTATAATCTAGGACTTAACCATTCAGACTTGTCTTGTTTCCTTTTCAGTAATAACGTTTAAAAAAGTGTTAACTTTTGCGATTCATTGTAATTAAACAGTATTCTCACTTTGAGAAATATTTAAATAAATGAAAACGAACATGAATTCAAACGGTGGCTAAGAATCCCGAAATTCCACCTAAACCCAAAAGAAATTAATAAATGAGACGATATGTGAAATATCTCACTCTATGCGTCCAAACTTACAAAGGAAATCGTTATGAATATGGATACTACAAGCTCCACTTCACATTCCCATATTTAGTAGCATATTTTCTAGTAATATTTCAAGAGAAGTACTGTAATCAAAATAGTCAATTGTTATGGCTATAAAAAGTCAAATACCATGGCATATTCTTTCTATTATCTGTTATCCGGCGACATTGAATCGTTCAGTCTGGAACTGTAAATTGATAATGACTACATGTCAACAATCACTAAAAAGAACTTCCGACCTCTAACCGTGGTGGTGAAGCCTTCGCAAAACACATACACGGAGTCAAAAGCCCTGAAACTAGCCAAGGAACAACACTCTAAAGGACGTTCACAACTGCCAGTGATTGGGATATCTTTCATGAAGTCGCCAGAGCGAGAGTTCTCTGGCAAAGAAGATCCATGAGGGTGACAAAGTGTGGTTATTTGGGGGGTTTATCAAGAGGTGTACCTCGTGCAAGAAAGACTTCAAGCAAGACAAGGTTGTCTATTTATACAATGAGCGTCCATTTTGCTCCACAAATTGTCGCAACAACCAGGTCGTGTTGGACGGATCAACAGAAAGGATTTCGTGTTGGAAATTTCCGATAATGGGCTTACATTAATTAATTAATTTTCTATTTTATATAATCGGGTTAATGGATATTCCAATATATTTTGAACCCTCAAGTGATCTTATTGGATTGGGTTTTGGCATCTATTAATTACGGGCCTAGTTGAGCAGCAAAGTGTAGGCAATTGTGTTTAACTGAAGCCCGTAATGGGAGGGGCCCAGTTAACACGCTGTTGATTAGGGTTTGCTAGGTCCCCTCTCTAGCCTATAAAAGGGTAGGTTATACCTATCAGTCGCTGAATCCCATTAAAGCTGCTAAACCGAAATAGGTCATAGAGAGAAAGAACCAGCATACCGACAGATCACTGATCATATCAGGTTGATCCGTTTTTAGTCAAGTGAGGCCATGGCTCAAACAGGTATGTAATTAATTCCGCTGTACATATTTGGATTATTGGTGTTTTACAATCATGTATGAATCGAATTCGTTCTTAATTTAATGATTGTTCATATTAAGAGATTTTACATGTGGTATTAGAGCCTGTCATATATGATTGTATAACCCAAATTTTTTTTTTTATGAACAAATTCGAAATTTTCTCCCTTTAACCTAATGTTGTTGTTATTTTACTCATGCGGACTCTTTCATCGATTGATTCTGAAACCTTAGGGTTTTTATTCTGCATGTCGAGATCTTTCCAACCATATATAATTTATAGATTTTCGTTAAGAATTGAGAGAGAATTTCGAATTTGAAATTCTAGGGTTTGCACCATTGAAAAGTTCCAAAATTTTTTAAATTACTTGCAATTGAATGATTTATGTTATAAATTGATGCATGGGTATTGTTATATATATAGGTTATACATATCAGTCGCTGAATCCCATTAAAGCTGCTAAACCGAAATAGGTCATAGAAATGAATAACTAGCATACCGACAGATCACTGATCATATCAGGTTGATCCGTTTTTAGTCAAGTGAGGATATGGCTCAAACAGGTATGTAATTAATTCTGCTGTACATATTTGGATTATTGGTGTTTTACAATCATGTATGAATCGAATTCGTTCTTAATTTAATGATTGTTCATATTAAGAGATTTTACATTTCGAACTCGATAAGAATGATCAAAAGACAATGCAGTCCCCTCATGTCTCATGGTAGAATCCAGAATGTCACGTGTCCTCTTTGCAAGGGCAGGCCTGACTCAGTCAATCACCTTTTTTTTGACTGCTGCGTCTCCAAGTCCCTAGCAGTATTCTGGGCTGCTAAATGTAACTTGCCTTGGCGCAATTCCTCCTGGACAGACAATCTTCTCTGGGTCATAAAGTCCTTGTCTGGTAAGGGATTCTACCAGGAGATAGCCCGTTTCTCCTTTGGCTCCCTATGTCAACTCATTTGGAAGACAAGGAATGAGATTCTATTTCAAGGGCTTACCCTCTTTGCTCCTGCGTTAAAGCTACAACTCTTCAAGGCAGTGAAAGATAAAGCCCTCACCTTTTCGAAAGTGGATGATTGTCCCAAGAATAGAAGGATGCAACGAAGTTGGGGATTAGACCCCCATATTTTTGCTTTGGAGCCATATATGGTTTAGGATAGGAACAAGTTTCCTATCAGTTTTGCCTAACTCTAGCTTTGTAGTTTTGTTCATTTTGCTTACGGGGTACCCTTTCACTCTAGCGACATGTTGTCCAGCTGAGTGGCCGTTGGTACCGCGTTCCCCCTGATGTACTAGTTCTTGGTTGTTTATATATACACTTACCTTACCAAAAAAAAAAGACAATGCAGTCCTTAAGGAAAGATTTAAATCAATTGCAAACGTATCTTTAGAGAGGACTTTTGATTTATTTTAGGGAGTGATCCAAGAAGTTGAAAATTTTTATTATTACGATTGACCCAAGTTGTGTAATGATTTATTTTACATATGCATATAGTGTAATTTGCTACGCGTGATTGTCAATAATTCTCCTGTAATAAGTTGCTAATCAATTATCTACATAGCACGTCATTTTTGAGTTTCGCCTAGTGGTTAAAATCAGGAATTACTCCGTTAGTTAAATGTCTTTGTGGTTGTTAAATTGGACTATCTATATTGACTTTTATTCGGTATGCTGATGGTGGAAATGAACCACTGCACAATCAGGGGTCATTATCATGTATACAGGTTTTCATTTGCTAAATTGGTTTGGTTCAATGGGTAGATGAAAATTTCTATTTCACAATTGCATGTGTACAAAATATTTTACACTGACGGTGCATTTTTTGTAAATTATTTTTTTTAGGAAAACTTATTTTCTGAGTGAATAGTCCTTTCTTGACATCATGGGTCTTGGACCTTCAAGGTCCAAAAAATGAGAGAAGAGAAAGAAGGAAATCGAATTTAATCAGAACTTGAAAAAAAGAATCTATCATCCGATAAATAATTTTTTCTCTACACCAATGATGGATACATAATTTTTCAAAAAGGGAAATTTTACTCTGGTCATTTATTCGCCATTGATCCAAGAGTTTTAACCACTCGATATCTCAAGCTAGCCATAAGATTAAACAAAGTTGGGTCAGAAAAGCTCGCTAATTTTTAAAAAGGTGTATACCAAAAAGCAAAAAGAATTGTATTCTTGTGCTATGATCCGAAAGTATTTCGAGAAAAATACATCACTTAGGCTCCGTTCGTTTCACGGAAAATAACTTCCAAGAAAACATTTTCCGGATTTTCCGACATTCGTTTCACGGAAAATAAATTCATTGGAGAAAACATTTTCCATAAAGGAAAAAAAAGTCTTCTAAAGTGGGGGAAAATGTTTTCCACTTTTCAAATTGGGAAAACATTTTCCACACTCACTCTCTTCTATCTCTCACCTCTTATTAGTCCTCACTTCTTTCTTTCTATTTTTTTAAAATCAATTTTTTCATAAATTCGAATTTTTAGTTTTTTTTTGGTAATATAAATTCGAATTTTTAGTTATTTTTTAATAAAATCAATTTTTTCTTTTTTTCTTTATTTTTTTCATTCTTTTTGCTGTTTTTCTTTTTCAGCCAGTCGCCGACCATGACAATAGCCAGCGACAGGTGAGTCGAGCTCACCGATCTGGCGTCGAATGACGGCGAGGCTCGAGCATTGTAGATCGGTGACGCCCGAGTGTCGCCAAAGGTGACGAGGCTCGAGTGCTAGATCGGCGACGAAGCTTGGGTCTCGCAGATTGATGACGTCTGAACATTGCCAGATGGCGGCGAGGCTCAGGCCTTACAGATCGGTGATGCTCGAGCGTTGCCAAAGGCGGCGAGACACAGGCCTCATCGGATTGATGACGCCCAAGCGTCGCTAAACCATGGCGAGGCTCGGGCATCACCAATCTGCAAGGTCCGAGCCTCGCTACCTCGAGCTCACCTCACCAGTGAGCTAATCGTGCAAGCTCGAGGTGGCGAGAAAAAATAATTTAATAAATAAAATTTTTAAAATAATAAATAATGATTTTAAAAAATAAAATATTGAAAAGAGTTTAAAGAAAAATATTTTCTTAAACGAACAGCAGAAAACATTTTCCACTTTAAAATCAAGTTTCATCCGAACACCGGAAAATAATTACGTTTTCCTGGAAAATAGTTTTTTGGAAAATATTTTCCAGAAAAACAATATTTTCCGTTAAACGAACGGAGTGATTGGTTAAGTGGATGGTTAAGAAACCGTTTTGTTTCCCTTAGTCCTTCAAGCCTCATTTACACACCTTCTATATAAAAGGGTTTCCAAGTAAAACCCCTTCTAAGACCCTGATTAAATCATCTTCTTCTCGCAAACCCATGAATTCATTCCTTTTGCGCCCTTTCTCCTCCAAGATCCATCTTCGATCTTATCATAAGATCATCCCTTAGCGTTCCCTCTGTTTTTCCCCGCCGTCTTCTTTCGTCTCCTCAGCAGCCACCTGAACACACGGAGGCGAGCGAGCAATCATAATGCCGTCCCTGAGACATCACGTCATTGACGTCGAGCCTTCCGAGAGCATCCAAGAAGCCGGCACAAAACCTGCCGCGGATTCAATATTGGCTGAGCATCTCCGACATCGGCTCACCTTGGCCGGATGCGAGCATGATAAGCACAGTCAAGACTCGGTCGTCGAGAGTAAGGCGGATCCAACACGGGATGGAGACCCTCCTCCGTCCTCGACACCATTTATTGGGTCGCGCGATGCGCAAAAGAGCGACGCAGTCAAATCACGTTCGTATATCAGCGAGAGACATTCTCGTCGCGTAGGGTTTCCGGAGGAGATTCTTGAGAGATGTTCGTGGTGCAAGAAGAAGCTTCCGAAGAACACCGATCTGTATATGTACGGGTGCGATTCTTTTCATCTAGAGCTCCTTTTCTTGCTTTTTACTTGTAATTACTGATTATGATCGTTTCTTTCGTTTAATTAGATTCCATTTTTTTCCTCTTTTATATTCATTTCTAAATCATAATAATTTTTTTTTTTTTTTTGAGAAAGTCTAAGATGCGTTGAGCGTAAATTTTGATATATTCTTTATAGGCTGGAAGGTTATATACCCTTTTGAATGATGAAGCTGAGAAAATATATAGTTAATGATTCTTACTATAAGGGATATGTATGTATACACGTAGCCAAATCATAAGGTTGTTTGTATGAAAAAGAAAATATTATATTGGCTGCGGATATTCTAATTTTCCTTTATTATTTTAGTGATTATGGTATATACTTTCTAAGTTGAAATTCTTTTATTTTTCTGTGAAATCTTTTTATTTTTTTCGGAAAATAACTTTTACATCTCTTTGAGACCTTCTTAACAAGAGCAATTATCAGGTATATTTGCATTATCTACCAGAGTTTTACTTTTTGAAGTAATTAGAGCACT
>MU089997.1:0-50704 GCA_014858505.1 Corymbia citriodora subsp. variegata
TGCACGTCTTCCCCCCGTGCACGCCTGCAACTTCTTCTTCCTCTTCTTTTATTATTATTATTTTTTTTAAACCGACGACCCTTGACACGACCGACCGACCATCCAGCTGACGACCGCCATTGCTCAGTCACTCCGACCGACGTTGACCGTCGGCCATGCCCTCCGGCAACCCATCTTCTCTCCCACCGGAACCGAGAATACCCCCTCCGACCGACGCGGCCCACTCATGCAAAATCGTCATAACACTAATAAAAGACGCGAAGGCAAGGGCGGATTCACAATATAATACAAACATCCTAGAAACTAGGCTACCGAGCACGGGTCCGGCGACGAAAAATTCTGGACTTCATTCAGGCATTTTAACAAACAGGGGGTATGCATTGTCGAAACGAATGATTTTTGGATTGAACAAGAATCGACTCTGGCCCGAGCTTCTAAATGAACATGCTAGTATGCACAAGGACGTATATGGAGGCACGGCAGGGGCCCGGGCTCACCCGAACTAGTCGGCGCGAGCTCCGGCCCGACGCCTTGCAGAAACAACACCAAAAAATGCCCCTAGGAGAAGACCTACCTGGTTCGGGCGAGGCGTCACGGCGAACGGTGGTTGACGAACGGACTCCGGCAGCGTTCAAACACTCTTCCGGCGTTTGCTCTCTCGTTCTCGGTCTCTCTCCGTCGCTCACTTCGGTCTCGGGTCTCCTCTCCTCTCTCGTTTTTTTCTTTGCTTCTCCTCGGTTCTGTCTTCGTCCTTTTCTTTCTGTTCTCTCTTCTCACGCCGTCTCGGATCCGCCCGAAGCCAGCCGAGGAAGACCCTCCTCCAGAAGCTGCCTCTTTCCCCACCGGTTTGTTCTCCTCCCTCTCGGGTCCTCTCCTCTCTTTTTCTCTCTCGGGTTCCGCTTCCAACCCAGCTCTCAGATCTGTTTTCTCAGACCTTGGTCCCTCTCCCTCGGCTCTCTCTTCCTCATTTTCTCTCCCTGAAGTCCTCTCCCCGATTTCCTGTTGTTCGCTCTGTGCTCACCACGCCCTCCTGACCTGCCGCCTGACCTTGCCGACCTAATCCTCCCGTCTGTCCCGCTGGATGTTCTCTCACGGCCTGCTGCCGCTGTCTCTGCAACTTGCCGCAAATATTATCTTTCTGCAGGTTGCTGTTAGCGTGGGGCGGTGAAGGAGAAGAGGAAGACAGAGGCGTGGGCTGGGCCGAAAAGGAAGAAGAAAGGCGGGCCGAGCCTGCGCAGGAAAGAAGAGGAGAGGAGAAAGGGGCCGGGCCGGCCCAGCCCTGGCCCGGACCCCCCTTTTCTCTTTTTTTTTTTTTTTTTNCTACCCAAAGGCATTGGGGAGGACAAGGCATTTATCTCACAGAAATTCAGGTGTCTCTGTATAGCCCCTTGCCCATGCATATAGACATAAGCGAATACATGCATCATATACTACAAGTGTTTGCCAAGCATATTGACCGCTGCAATAACCACAAATACCATTAGGAAACATATAAAATCTGACATGTTGAAAGATAAAAGCAATATCACTTTAGTACAATGCCAGGAACCGGTAGAAGCTGATGTGTCACAAAACAAAGAATTAAAATAAGGAGATTCAACAATGAGCTATCAACGACACCGGAGTCGATGAGGAGGAGAAAGCAGAGACGTCGTAGGCTCCGAAGTTTCAAACTGTTTCACAAGATTTGAGTGGGTGTGTTTGGATTGAAGTCTTTAATGTGCTTGGGTGGAACAATGTTCAAATCCTAACTTGACCAAAAATATGTATTCCGTTTGTGTTTATAATTATTATCTGAACAATATTAAAATTTGAAACAGGTACTATACTTATTTCATGTTCGGGTTGGGTTAGATGGGTTTTTTGGACACTCCTAGGTATGATTATGCCAGAGAACTTCCTCAACAACTTCATCAATCATGAAATCTCATATGGCACTTCATAAACATTTAAAAACAAGCATTCAATCCAGCTCGAACCATTCCAGTTTCATTAAGTTTGATTGCCGTGGCTTCCGGAGGCAATACATCAATACGTGTCAAGGAACGCCCCCCTATGAAACCTTTTACTTTGTTTGCTTCTGTTTGGGAAAAATTCAGCCCGTCTTGATTAGCTAGTTGATGAGACAATAGCATACCTAGGCGGTGATCGGTGCTTTTATGCATTGTCCCCCTCTTTTTCAACACTTCAGATTCGGATGCAAAATGTCAGCCAAGATCGAATTACATTATTGCAAGATGAGCATATGAGTAGACTAGGTTGATGCGTCTATAATATGCTCTGCACTTTTGAATGCGTTTATCCAAGATTTTATGTATTCTTTTTTGTGGCAAGAGAGTCGTTGTAATCAGTCCATCAACTCGGGCCCCTTATAGCCCTAGACCATACAAAAGGGACATACCACCAGCAGAAGCTGAGCTAGAGACACCCCTCCTCGGACGACAACCTAGGGTCAGCCTCCTCGTCGGTCGCCAGCCTCACCATCAACCCTTGGTCGATGTCAGAGTAATGATAAGCCTACCTAAATCAGAGCTAATTAGATTAAGACGTCGCTTAGTTTAGTGTCTATTGTTCAATTTTCCTTCCTGTTTTGTTTTTTAATTCCATCTCTAGGAAGATGCTAAGGGGAAAGTCTTCGAGGGGGGATACCCTAGAAAATCATAAACTTTGTAGCCTTAGAATAAAATGGGTCGGATTTCGTTTGCATGAGCCTAGAATTGGCGACACCCCCCCAATAATTATGTGGTCTGCTACTGGGGACTTGGACCGTAACGACCTTAGCTACATCACTCTTATCTGTTGTATGCATTCGTGACTTAGTTTGAATATTTAGTTACACAGTTCCATTGAATTTTACCCATTTTTCTTTCACGTTCAAAAATAAAAAAGATGAAAAGAGGTAATTAGTGTCGCCACGTTTTTTTCGCAATGTCATGAATACGAGGCTGTGGGGAGGTCATAACCGAGGATTGCTCGCAAACTATGTGGTTGATGATAGCAGGCATAGTCGGCCTATTCCTGCCGAGATGCTATAAGTCTACGATTCACTCGCCAAAGTAAGAAGCGTGACTCGTTCCTTCAACAAACTGCTCTCACATTCACGCAATTAGCTTGGTAAAATTGATTTGGCTGAGAAAAATGTTGCTGATTGCAACTCAATCTAATGCGCATTGAGCGTAAGAATTTGAAGTTTAGTTAAGGAAAATGTGCTGATTGCCACTCAATCTAATGCGCATTGACCGTAAGAATTCGAAGTTTAGTTAAGGAAAATGTGCTGATTGCTACTCAACTGAATGCGCATTGAGCGAAAGAATTTGAAGTCCAGCCCATGTAGAAGTCATCCACAAATCCAATGACCTGTTTAGTTTGAACTTTGGTTCCTGAAAATGTGTAGCTAATCCTCTATGATATGATTAGTTTGCGATAAGTTTGTCAAAATGGGTCTTAAACCCATATATAAACTATTTAAAAAAAAATGAATCACTTCAATGTTGAAGAAGCTATTTTAAATGAGTTTTAAATTTAAAGGCAAAAATAAATGAATTTAAATGGGTTAAGTTCAGAACCCATTTTCAACCCACTAGACTTACACACACTCTCCCCCTTTTTCGCCTTATAAAAATATTTTTTAAAAATCAAAATTATGATTATTTTTAATTTTTAATTTTTCTTTTCTTCCTTCCTTCTTCCTTCCTTCTTCCTTGGCCAATGGCTAGCCCTGATGACTAGCTAGAGAAGGACAAACTTGTTGGAGGCTAGCACAGCTCGAGCTTACCAATGTCAAGCAAGATTGAGCTTGTGACATCTAACATTGGTGAGGCTCATTGCCGATCTTGTGAGTCTCGAGCTTGTCGACCTTGGGGGAGCTCAACCTTGTTGGATTTAGCGAGGTGGAGCCTCGTTGGCCTATGGCAAGGATCAAGCTCACTTGTGATTGATCGTCGGCCTCGCCAGTCACAGTGACCAACTAAAGAAGAAGGAAAAAAAATTATTTTTAAAAAAATAAAAAATATATCAAAAGGTGCGCACGAAGGACAATCAAATCAAATTTTTCATAAAAAATGAAAAATATATTTTTTAATTTATTTTTAGATTTTAGGCAAACATAGAAAATATTTTATCTTCTTGAAAAATTACTTTTTAGAAAACATTTTCCACAAAATAAAAAAAACCTTAATTTTTTTTTGAAAAAAGTTATTAGAATTTCCCACTAAATTTGTATTGCATGAAAGTGTTCTAGCAATACAGTTAAAAAAAGAAAAAGAAACAAGCTTTCTTAGATTTGATTAAATGGGTTGGGTCATATATGAGTCAAGAAATTTGCATTACGATAAATGGGTCATAGACGAATTTAATGGTTACTTTGAATCAGATCATTTATGACCTAATCCAAACCCAACCCAACTCACTAGCTTGACAGATCTAGTTTGCACTTTGTAGAATACGCCCAAACAAATTTCACATTTTCTCTGCAAAGTTAACATGGTAAAGCCAGGATCGCCGGTATATAGACGTAAAAGCAACGATTCCAAATCTAATCACATTCACACTAAAATTTAAAATATACGAGTACCTTGCAAAAGAAAGTATAATCGTTTTAAGTGGGTTGTTAAAGATATTTTCCAGATATCGTGGGAATATCGTTGATATATAATATATTCTGCAAAATTATTCACATATTCAGCATATTTTGTGTATCTTTTATGTGGTCAGGTTTGTGTCTAGATTCGTGAATGGTATATTAGACTGTATTTTCTCTGATTTTGGTTGAGAACCTATAAAGAGGTCAAAATTGTAATATCCAAGCGAAGCAACTTTAGGGTTTTGTCATTCTTCTCATTTTCCAAGTTAGGTCACCATAATTTACAATTGATGTGCGCATAAAGTTTCTCCCAGGTTCGATTGATTATGACAACTAGCAAGTTGATGCGACACGATTCCATTTTAGCCACGAACATGGAAATTGTCGGAAAACAGCAATTTGGAAATCCAAGCAAAACTAGGGAATTCCAACAGCATGACTTCCATGCACGTCTACCCTTGACGTTCATGGTTCGAAGCCGGTTTCAAGATAATTAGGTGAAAAAGCAACCAGATTTCAGTCTTGCTACGGCATGCATTCGGGTAAATTCAAAGAACCCACCATCTCTCTAGCATCTCTCTAGCGACCCAATGTTCTATTCGAGAAGGTATTGACCTTTCCGCTTATCCGTTTGGGTTGGCAAGGAAAGGAAGAAAAGAATGGCCAAAGTAGACCATTCTAATCAAGTATTAGATGGTGTTTCGGGTGACATTATTTTCGGAGGAAAGATATGATTTCGGGGTTTAACGTAACGTTATTCAAAAATTAATTTGAGTCAAACATATTGACCCAGTCCCATGTAAAAGTCAATCACATGTGGTTCTTTTCCAAAGAAACAAGTTAGCATTGTGTTGCCACGATACATGACAAGTGGAGAATCCTTGTTCCAATTGAACCCTACATATGTCGTAGACTATTTATAGTCTTTACCGATGGAACAATTGACAACTCAATCTAGAACAATTCAATACATCTGCTTTTACGAAAGATCAATCATTTAAAAGAAAAAATCTTCAAAAAAAAATCACCTGATTAATTGTATTGATTATGAAAATGAACTTACGAAAACTATATTCATCATCTAAGGTAATGTTTTGGTATAGATTATAATGAAAGCAATTTTTATTGATTAATATTTCTTAAGTGATAGAAACAATCAATTTCTAGTGAGACATTTTCCAAGTCATTGATTTTGTGCGAAACAAACATGTTCTAAAAGGAAAATATACATGAGACTCAAATTCTAAATGAGAAACCATGCATAGTATGTTTGTAAATGTATATGAGTAGTATGTAGATCTTCAGAGCACCCTCAATATTCTATTTTGTCAGAAGCTCGTTAATTGAATTGAAGTAAAGATGTTCAATGATACCATATGGAGAATATTGAATTCAATTGTTCAATAAAACCATAGAATATTTCGACGAGTTAATACTTAAACTCCGACATCCAAATTCCACATCAAATGGAAGGAATCATGTTGATTAACCCATAAGTGACCCTTAAATAGCCATTGCTTTGTGTGGTTACTCGGAGTATTTTTTAGGAGGCTTGCCGTTGGATCGTTAAAGATGTATTTTAGCAATATCTCCTCCGGAAGATACATGTTTGTGGAGGACTATTACTCAAATGAACATAATCAATCACTATTTCCATATAACTCGAATAAAAAAAAACATCCTTAGATGAGTTTGATGTTGCTCATCAGCTCTAGTTGAGGGATTAACGTTTGGTATCTGTACTTGGAGCATCATATATTTTTATAGCCATCTTCCTGTGAGCAACAAAAAAAAAATGTCAATTCAATCTTGTCTGTCATTTCTTTGACTGTAGAGAGTCCGATTGCTTCTACGACTTCGATGCCGTGTGAATATATTACTAGAATAACAGGGAAAACAACAAGAACCTCATCTGTTGTTTGACAAAACCATTTCCCAATCGACATAAACTCTCCCAAAATAATTATAATGATTCACAAAATACGACACACCTCCTAATGCCAATGGGGATTCGAAATCGCCTTTCAATGTCTATTACAAATCCAGACTTAGACGACAATGTCAGCAAACAAAACGGCCGGTGGCAATTATTGGGGTCGGCATTGGTATCGTTGGAAAGAATCTTGAGAAGAGAATTCGTAAAATACTGCAGAAGGCACCAAACCCTAGCCTATCAGCGACAGAAGAGAAAAAAAAAAAAATGGTCCCGCTTAGATGACCTACCATGATCTACAATGTAAATTTGCTTTCTAAGACTGCAAAGATACAGATCCAACACGAGATACATGAAATTGTTACGATAAAGTTTGTTCTTTTAGGGTGCAGAACCCTAAGATGGTCTTTGTCTTTCTATCCCTTAACAAGAATGGTTCCCATGCATTTTTATTATTCTTTGGAATATTGCTTAGCTGGCCGTCCTCCACGGAGTGACGGTCAAACGTGGACCACGAACCGTTTTTGAGGAAACCTGTTGAAAAAGTCAACCGGTTTCATTTTTTTACTCAATTTTTCTTTTTCTTTTTTCTTTTGATTTCTATGTTTCCTTGTTGTAAACTTAAATTTAGAGTAAAATCCCAAAAGGGCCCACACAATCAGTTTTCTTGAATATGATGACATAAAAAATAAATTAGATATTGAAATATATATATATATAATTACAAGTAAAAAATAGTATCACTTATTAAAAAAATCATTAATGTCAAATTTAAAAGATGAAAAAACACTTGAAATTTTGGCTTTGCAACTAATAACAAAATCATTATGCAATGAATTGGCTTCTTGCACTAATTTGGTATTGTGACGCTTTCATGAATAGCATCTTCAATTGCATTGTTCATCTTGTCTTCATCACTACCATTATTTTCATTAGCAAAGTTGCTTTCAACACGAACTCTATCCATCTGAACAAAACTATAAGAAAATTTTAAGAATTATATATCTAAAATATATAAATTCAAACTAAACCTTGACAACAATGAATACCTCTTGCTTTCTTGCAATAAAAAAAGTAGAGATTAACAAACATTTCTCCACAGTTTTAACTTATTCAATTACAAAATTCTACAACAATTGGAAGTTCAAAGCATACAAGATAATTACACATTTTGCAAATATATATATATATATATTATATTCTTATTTTTTGAGTTATTAATTTTTTTATTTGGGAAAAATATCCACATAATCTTTTTCTTTGGCTAGAGAATAGTATCCACTATTTTGAAAGTTGCAACTGAGTTCTTCACATATTTCTTATTATTTAAATAATATTGTAGGATTTGTTTATTATTGTGTGAATATTATTACTTTGATTTGTTTCTCAATTGAGTTTGTAAGAAAGAAACATAAAAAGAAAAATAGATTAAAAATGAAACCGGCTGAGGAAGTCAACGGCTTCCACGAAAACTGTTTTTGGTCCACGTTTGACAGTCACCCCATCATTATATGGAGGACGCTTAGCTAAGCATTGTCAAAAAAAATGCACGGGAACCATCCTTGTTAAGGGATGGAGAGACAAAGACCATATCCTAGGGTTTTGACACTTCCAAACACCTGCATCCAGCTTGTTTTGATTGGATGTGAAGTTTTTAATCTTAGAGAGCAAATTTACATTGTACATCATTGCCTCCCCATTGCATCTCTCTCTCTCTCTCTCTCTCTCTCTCTCAAAGACCACATTTGGTCATAGGGAGAGAGAAAGAGATAGAGAGAGGCCATGGCTGAAATGGAGTTGGGTACATTGCTAGTTAGCTAGGGCTCAACGTATCTAGACATGAATATTATAACATAAAATAGAACTTCATGAATGATTAAACAGATAAATATTTATTCAAACTACATATACAAGGAACCATGTATTTTTCTATGAGATTAGGGTTTAGGGTGGATACCACCCCAAAACTGAAATGCCTACCGTGTACTTACTGGTCCCAAAATTTTCAAACTTGAAAACGACTTTATTACTGCTAATGCCAACCGTAAAATCTATTCAACTATGCCGATTAAGTAGATTAAGAGATATTCAAATTTCTTTTTGTGATCTTATTTTCCGTCCTTTTACATGTTGCGAATCCACCTCTCTCGGTACCTTTCTTCTTCAATTCTCTAATCTTGTCCTACATGAGAGATACATCAAAAAACCGTAATTTAGAACCTTGAATAGATTAATTAGTCTTTGTACCGAAAATATTATATACTTTTTATATTTATATGGTTTTCCTCCATTTATCAATTTAAAATTTTGAGTTAAATTTTCCAATATAATATTAGAATCAGTGATGTCCCTTTTGTGTATGAATGTCTAGCACCCATCAATCAAATTCCACATGCTGTGATAACAAATTCTACATTTCGCTCTTAATTCAGCTTGCACATAAGAGGGGGTGTTAAAATATTGTCCCACGTCACTTGACAATGGATACCATATTCTCTTTTTATATTTATGTGATCTCTCTCTACCTATTAGTTTAGATTGTTAGGTTGATCTTTTTAACAAATGACACATCATTGTTTGCTTTGCCAAAGCAAAAATTTGCAATATGACCAAGAGCACAATTATTAGAACGCATTAGATCTCCTAGCGGCAAATGGCTAAATTTTTCAACATCCAAAGACAATGAATGGATAAATGTGTGCAATATGTTTGCTCATCGATCTTGGCCTATAAATTTATTTATGTCACTAATGAACAGACAATGCGGAGTTCTTTCTTCTTGTTAAGCCTCCTATTTTACATAACATATGTTTCATATGCACACAAGGGGCGAGAATAACAAGCCGAAGCGTGAACATAAAGAAATCTCCAACAAGGGACATTGTAGACATTTGATAAGGTCAAGGTCTCGATTTCTAGTTTTGTGTAGTTTTCATTGTACGATGAGTCGGAACCACAAAAGCAAGATCGTGGCCACTCAACCAAGGGACGATGAGCGATATCGACACTGCTGAGCCTTACGAGAGAAGTCGACGCGGTATTATGTGCATATTGCATTTTGTAGATGATTTAGTCGATGCTATATAGACGTGATCCCGGTTCATGAAATTTATTGATTACAAAGAGCAAACTTTCGTGGGAAGTCGGCTCCGTGTCGTTAATCGGTTTTGGTTACAAAATGGGGATATGATCATATGACAATGATAATTTACTTCTGAAATTGGCTTTTTTTTAGGATGTTAGAAGAAAAAACTTTGCAAGCTACAAGAGTTTCACTCACTCCAGCCTGTCTTTTTTTTTCTTTTCTTGGAATCAGACATTATACACGAACTAAAATGTAGGTTCCCCGACATGCCAGACAGAAGAACAGCTCACGTAACACTTAATTTAGATCTTATTGACAAATACGAAGGCTGTCGTCTTAAAAAACGAAGCACCCATTAACTGCTATTTATCCAACTGGGATCAATTCGATCGCGGCCATTGATCATGGAAAACCCACATAAAACCCACCGGCCAGCGACGACTGTTGAAATTGATCCGGTTCACACTCAGTCCAGATCCCAAATTTGATCAGCACATACGGATGAGGTGCCTTGTATCAGCACCTTCTCCGTGTGGACCTTCTTTCTAGTGCCTGTCACGGTGCAAGTTGCCGATGAACCCGGCTTTCCGATCCCAAGCTCGAACAGACATCCTGGCACGATTGGAAAAGGCCAGTTCCTTCCATCTCAGAAACTACTTAAAAAGAAACGATCCTTGGTCCTATTTCATAGTGTGAATACATTGGTGGTGAAATGGAGGGACGTCCGTACTAAAAATGGAGCAACATCTTTGAGATTGCGAATTTTTATTACTGAAGATATGGCTGAGAATTACCGATTGACATCATCGACAATTTGGGCACTCCATGTTTGGCACCGACGGGAAATTTTCATCCCCACACCTAGAAAGACTTTGGTTGCTGCTTGACAAATTCGACCGCAAGAATAGTCACATCACTTGCACGAGCAAGTTGGTCACAAGAATGGGTCACATCACACGCACGGGCATGTGCATATGCTTAGGCATAAATGTAAATGCACATGCCAATCTATGTGTACTTCATGTTTATATGACCATACATTGGTTTAGGTACGCTATGTGCGAGAGAGACAGTTGTTGCAAGTGCAATACGAGAAAAGTGGAATTGATGTGACAAGAACTTGAGGAATTGGAGGTCAGGAAAATGAAACACGCCTTCTATGTTAATGTCAATCAATCAATCAACCTCTCTTTCGCAGAACATTCAATGTATCTACTCTCGTTTGAGGAAAAAATTATCAAAATAGTATTAAATTTATTTTGTGCAGGCCAATTCAATCATGAATTTCCCAACTTAACCAATGTAATCTAGGACCTTTTAATAATTTTTTAATTTAATCATTATAACCAATTTTGGTAAGAAATCATTAAGATAAATGATTTTTGCAATTTTTGTCAGCCATTGTTAATGCCTCGATGATTGGTCGAAGAAATTTAAAAAAAAATATATATATATTTTTTTAAAGTACACAAATCATATATGTTTTCCTCAAAAAGGACTACATTGGAAAAATTTTGAAAATTTTAGCACTAAATTAACCAAAGTGAAAAGTTTATGACCAAATTGGTGGCAGTACAATAAGTTTGAGACTTTTCGTCAACTATACCTCATATTAGGAGTGGACTGAAGTTTCTATGGTGCCTCTACCAATTTCAAGCTAAATGAGTAATGCTTGGATTCAAGTGTAATTGGTCTTTGCAATCTCATCTTAATTACTGATGGATATGAAATAATATTTCACTGGAAAAATATAAAAAAAATTATACATCTATTATATTGATATCAATTCAATCCTTTTTTTAAAAATTAAGACAGCTTCGTCTTAAACCTTTTTAAATTGATATTAATTTAGTCCATCTAACCAATTTAGATTGACAATTGTTGACATGGATGTCGATGGTCTGGCATGACACGGCCAATGTTGATGTTGATTTTTTTTAATACTTTTTAAAATTTTCCTTTTTTTTTTTTTTGTCATTTCACTTCTATTTAAACTATTGGCTAGTCAATATGGCCGGTGATAATTGGCCTCACCTAGGCAATGGCAAGCGCCAAGGAGATTGAACCTCACCAAGACCAAGGTAGCCTTGCCAGGCGTCACATGGGTGAGGGTTGGCCTTGCTAGGCCTCACCTAGGCAAGGGCAAGGTCTAGTTAACCTTGCCCAATCTAGGGTGAGGGTTCAAATAAAAAGCTTAAGAAGCCAGTGAAGCTTTTGTTCTTCCCCAATTCGGTACATTTCCCTCACGTCCAAAAGCTTTGATGAATCTCGCGGTTGCGTCTTGCAATCCTGTTGCGTGTTGCTGATGCCACTTGCAATAGCGTTGCCTGCCAGACAACCTACTTCCGTTCAACACCATAGCTTCGGTCCAGTGAACCCTATCGAGCCTCCAACTTCCCAACGGTGGCCATTCACTCTTTTAGGCAATCTGAACTTCACCCATGCGGGGCCCGGCGAGGCCACCTCGGCATAGGTGAGGGTTGGCCTCCCTAGATTTGGTGAGGTGGGCCTTGTCGACTCTTGTCCTCGCTAAGGCGAGGCTAGCCTTCATAGGCTATGGCCTATGGCCGGCACTAGCCATTAGCAAAAGGTAAAGAAAAAGAACAAAAAGAAAGGAAAAAAATTCAAAAAATTGTTAAATTACTATTAAAAAAATGTCTACATCAGTATCAGTCATACCATATAATATGGTTAATATTTACTTAAGTGATTTCTATCATAAATTAGTTGGATGAACTGAATTGGTATTAATGTGTAATTGTTTAGGATTAAATTGATACAATTAAAATGTTTAAAATTGAATTGGTACAAATGTAATATATTTAGGAGTTTTGTGTGCTTTTTTCTATTTCATCATATCTTTTTTTTTTTGGTAAGGTCTATTTCATCATATCTTTATACGCACAAACATAAAAATCATAGCGACCACCACGTGAATTTCAAGTTATTCTCACTACATCCTATTATTATTGCTGCTGGACCACCCTGCATAGATCATATGCAGCGAGAGTGACAGATACAAATATATGTATATTGAATTCCTGTTGTTTTACTCTCCTCTGCCTTTCTTTTCATTCGAGTATCGACAAGGACATTCTAACTTGCTCCTCATGAAATAATAGCTAAGCCCTAGATCTTTCCTCATGTGCCTCGGGATTCCTTCGATGTCTACATGATCTAGAATCATTTTTTTGAGGGGGTTATTTTTCTTGGGAAGATAAACTTTAACGAGAAAAAAGAAAAAGAAAACCCCCATTAAGAATCTGCCAAAACAATTTATAATATTTCCATCAAATATTGTAATCCCAGTCTTTTCCAGAAAGATAGGGTGAAGAAAGGAGAGGGAAGCCATTGGAAAGCAACTCGTCAGATGACGCCGAAGCAAATGCAACAAAAGCTTCACGCACCACCACCACCACCACCACCCCCCTCCTTCATCTCCCTTTTATATAAATCGGATCGCGAACCGTGACATGAAGAAGGAGTACAAAACGGAGAAGATCGCCACCGCCATCAATTCTTTTCTGCGAGATATTAAGATTATGTCATGTCCACGTGATCACAGCGACCAACATGGACGACCTTCCCATGATAAACCCTAATTGTTCCATACCTCATGTACTGGAAAAACCCGAATCTAGCCGTTCATCATTCTTTATTCTTTCACAACTTAGTTTCTTTTCTTTTTTTTTAATTGTTCATTATTGTATTGCTTCGCATTGTATCGTCATTTCCTAGGTTGTTGTTGGGGCATCGCGCGAAATCAACATGCTTGATAAATGATCAAAGACATTGTTCGACAAAAACTTGGTCAAATTACTTAAACAAATGGCACAAAGAAAGTGGATTGCCAAAAAGAAAGGGTAGATGAGAAAGGGTCATGGGGAAAAAATAGAACAGCTTAGCATTCAAAAAGACATATCAAATCAAACGAGACACAGAAAGATAAAAAATACATATAAAAGTAGAAAGAAGTTAATTTGAAGGTTACGTCCACCTCTTCACTTACCCCTATCTCCATGTCTTATACAGTAACATCTTTAAATATTTCCTGTGTTTCTTCAAAGAAAGATCAAGGTGACCTTAACAAAGGATTTGTTCATTATTATTATCCTTCGTCAGTACGTCAAGTTGTAGTTAAAAAATATAAAAATCTTCGTTGTTAAGCTTAACATACTAAGCTCCAAATCAATTTCCGATACGAGCAAGAACCGAAAGTTTCTCTTGAGATGGGTAGTGGGAGAGATCTGATATAGTAATTCTCTTAGCAGTCGTTGAACAGATTGAAAAACTTTCGATGTTTTGGCTTGCCAAAAATAGCTTGGATTAGATCGGGATCTACTTCATCCGCTACTTGAATGTATTGTTGGTGGTGCGGACGACGGGCCCAGCTGCCCATCGGGCGAGCTCCTCACCGTACCAAGGGAGTTCTAGACCGGCCGGGGGTATATCTAAACACAGACTCATCATCCTTCGTAGGCTAATCAATTCCATCAAATTACTCGAATGAATGACGTTGAATCAACTTGTGTAAAATCCCTACAAAGATCTCGTGCGGCACATTTGAAAAGCTTCTCGGAGGATTCATCAAGAAGTAGCTAAGCGATGGCCAAACATGGCAGATGTATGCACTTGGTAGATATGGGAGATAGATATCCTCATTAGCACAAGACAAAGGTATACACAGACATCCGCTTTAATAATTGCAAAAGAACAAAAGCGCCAATACAGCCAACCGAAGAACGAAATCATAGAAAAGCCCACACGGTCCTAGTGTTCTCCCTCATACGCAACAGAACAGAAGAAAAGATTTGCTTTTGCCACTGTGGCCCGTCTCTCTATCTCGTTTTAGCCGGCGGCCATCTTTGTTGTTAGCGATAATTAGAGATTCTCTGGGATATTTCCCTGCGTTAGAGATATTTTGGTAATTCTATTGATTCTTAATACGTCTCAAAATAACACGTACATCTTTATTTGATTATGCGTATCTCTTTAAGATAATTTCTTATGTTAGAAATATTTTGATAATTTTGTTGATTCTCCATATTTTTTCAAGATCATCGTGTATCTTCCCATGATTAAACCGAGTTCTCGAAATATCGTTCTAACATTGGAAATGATCCGAAGAAATCCTGATTATTACCGGCGGATGTCGTCTCCAGGCAACAATCACTCCTTCAAGAAAAGAGCCGTGAAAAGAGCTGTGCGGATGGAGGGTGAGGGGCAGGGATGCTGACGTTCGGTACATACAAAGGGCCCGGACGATGACCCAGCTGACGTGGCCGACACCCAGGTCGCCCGGGCCCCGCATGTCACGCGACCCGGAGGCAAGATGACTTGTCATGGGCCCCACCTGTCCCCCCATGCAGGGGCAATCCGGCCCCACAAATTTTCCCTTGTCGCTGGGGACTCGCAACCTGCCCTCTGCGTCCTTCCGAAAAACCGCTATTCCCCATGGCTCCCTACGTGGACGCTGACGTGTGAACGGATCGCCCAGCCGGCTATAAATATGCACCTTCCCCTTGCACGGTCTCTCACCGCAACACCATCAACCTCTCTCCTCTTTCTCTTCACAAGCCTGCACAAGCCCTCTCTTTCTCTCCCCGTTGTCAGCTTCCCTAAATCTTCTCTTTCTCTCCCCGTTGTCACCATCGACTCAGTGATGCCATCCCTGCAGAGCCCGCCGGCATGCGAGAAGGACGCCAAGGCACTCCAGTTCATTGAGGAGATGACCCGGAACGTGGACTCGGTCCAGGAGAGGGTGCTCAGGGAGATACTGAGCCGGAACGCCGGGACTGAGTACCTGAACCGGTTTGGGCTTGGTGGCACCACCGACTGCGGCTCGTTCAAGGGCAAGATCCCCGTGGTGACCTACGAGGACCTCCAGCCCGATATCCAGCGCATCGCCAGTGGCGACCGGTCCAACATCCTGTGCTCTCACCCCATCTCTGAGTTCCTCACCAGGTGCAATCCATATTTCCCGTTCTTTCCCTTGATACTGCTTCCGCTGTACCTTACTCTGATTTGAAGGGGGAAAAAGAATGGAATCTTTTTATTTTATGTCATTTCTATATATAGAAGATGATGACCTTGACTAAGGTTTGAGCATATAATAACGAATATGCATATTCGCAGCTCGGGTACTTCGGCTGGAGAGAGAAAGCTGATGCCGACCATTCAAGAGGAGCTGGACCGTCGCCAACTGCTCTATAGTCTCCTCATGCCAGTCATGAACCTGTGAGTATCCGCCTAAAAAACAAATGATGGCGGCTACGGCCGAATGTTTCCTGAACGATAATTTAATAATAAAGAAGGCGCAACTTTGAGTAGAATGATAATAAATGAAATGATGGCGGGGTGCTGCACTTTTTTTAGTTTTTATTTTCTTGTAAGTATCTCCTCCCCCGGGAAGATCCTATGGTTCTTTTTGTAGCGGATGCCTCTTGTCTTTACAACCTCTGCGGTGAAATGTGTAATTTGTCTGAATGAAGTCTTGTTAGAAGACCTATGATGGTCCATGAGTGTAGTAAGTATCATTAATTTGATTCTGGAAATGGTATCTGAAATCTTCTTTTGGATTCTATTTGTTGATATGCAGCTATGTGCCTGGACTGGACAAGGGCAAGGGCCTCTACTTCCTCTTCATCAAGGCGGAGACCAAAACAGCGGGTGGCCTGGTGGCGCGCCCGGTGCTCACGAGCTATTACAAGAGCGACCACTTCAAGACCCGCCCCTACGACCCATACCAAGTCTACACGAGCCCGAACGAGGCCATCCTTTGTGCGGACGCCTTCCAGAGCATGTACACCCAGATGCTCTGTGGCCTCCTCATGCGCGAGGAGGTCCTCCGGGTAGGTGCTGTGTTTGCCTCTGGCCTCCTCCGTGCCATCAAGTTCCTCCAGCTCAACTGGCAGCAGCTAGCCCATGACATTGCCACCGGCTCCCTGAACCCTAAGGTCACTGACCCCACCATCAGGGAGTGCATGTCCAAGATCTTAAGCCCTAAACCGGATCTTGCCGAGCTCATTCGAAAGGAATGTTCTGGAGAAAATTGGGATGGGATCATAACTAGGATTTGGCCCAACACTAAGTACTTGGATGTGATCGTGACTGGAGCTATGGCTCAATACATACCAACCCTAGAGTATTATAGTGGTGGCTTGCCCATGGCATGCACTATGTACGCATCATCCGAGTGCTACTTTGGGCTAAACCTAAAACCCATGTGCAAGCCCTCAGACGTTTCGTACACGATCATGCCGAACATGGCATACTTCGAGTTCCTCCCCCACGACCCGTCAGCCCCTCCCCTGTCCCGGAACTCCCCTCCCCAGCTCATCGACCTTGCGGATGTTGAGGTCGGGAAGGAGTATGAGCTTGTCATCACAACCTACGCAGGCCTCTGCCGATACCGGGTCGGTGACATTCTCCATGTCACTGGGTTCCACAACGCCGCTCCACAGTTCCGCTTCGTGCGAAGGAAGAATGTGCTCTTGAGCATCGACTCAGACAAAACAGATGAGTCTGAGCTCCAGAAGGCCGTGGAGAGTGCATCCGCGCTCCTCCGTGAGTTTAACACCAGAGTGGTTGAGTACACGAGCTATGCTGACACGAAGACTATCCCAGGGCACTACGTCATCTATTGGGAACTGCTCGTGAAGGAGCCAAACAATGCACCTACTCACGAGGTGCTCAACCAGTGTTGCCTCAACATGGAAGAATGTCTCAACTCGGTGTACCGGCAATGCCGGGTGGCGGATAAATCCATCGGGCCTCTAGAGATAAGGGTGGTCAAAAATGGTACATTTGAGGAGCTCATGGACTATGCAATCTCTAGGGGTGCTTCGATCAATCAATACAAGGCACCAAGATGTGTGAACTTCACGCCTATTGTGGAACTTCTCAATTCAAGGGTGGTCTCAGCGCATTTCAGCCCAAGCGCACCACACTGGACCCCCGAACGACGTCATTGACCGGATGAATGAGGATCGCAATCTGATCTACTCAGATCAACTGAAAAAAGGGGAACAAGCTTTTGGTTCTGTCCCCGTCGTGTCATATCTCTCTCGTGCTGGGCATTTTCATAACTTTTCAAAGGTGTCTCTTTAGCTCTTCTTTTGAATCCCTCGTGTCCCATGTGTTGGTCCGGAATAATAAGTTCAGATAATCTGGGCGAATGATGTAATTGTCGATGTTGTGTAAGGCTAAAATGTTTGTTCCGTCTTGTGTCACGGCTCCGCCTTCGCTTTCTTCTTTCACAAAAGTTGAAGACAGAGATTTGTAATAAAGAGGACGGTAATGGAAATTTGTACTAGATTTGTGGAACCATCGAGGGGGCATTGTTGTGACTTCCGGTTCGGATCGCGTAGGCATCTTGTGCGTGGAATTTTGTTCACGTGCTAGATATTCCTCTGTGAACTAGGGTTTCGCTGCTGCTGGTGGGGTTAACGTGATGGCTAAAGACAGTTTTCTTTTTTTTCGTTCCCCTAATGCTTTTGGAAGCTTATCATGAGGTTTTAGTGAGTGGATGGGCATGTGAATACGGTATATACTTCAAACCTTTTGAGGGGTTAAAGCCCTCTTCTTTCCCTTTTTTATAACTTTCCAGTATTACTTTTGTTGACAGCACACATTCAAATTTTTGACCTTTTGTTTGGGTGCAAGCATCCATCACTACTCAAGCTAAAAAGAAGAGGCAAGCAGCCATTTTAACTTCTTTTTAATTAGATTTGTCTGCAAGAGCTAGATATAGTCGTTAGCAAAAAGTTAATATGAACGAGATCTCCCCCACACTCACCAACTAGTATCAAGTATCCAAAAAAAAAAAAACCATATTAACAATATTGTAATCAATTAAAGATTAAACAAAGAGAGAGAGAGGTAAAGTACATTAGTTTCACAATTCCTAAGTGTGGTAAAAAATATTCTTTCCACTTTAAAATGAAAAAGGCAATTTGTAGCTTGAAAACTGGTTTACTTTTAAGATGCATTATATATTTTAAAAATTTAAAAGAACTGATAAATGTTATTATTGAGCTAACATAGGTATAGTAATTGGGAAGACATGGTTAAGGCACATAGACTTTGTGATCAATCTACCATTGTAGATGCCCTTTTTCTTATGTGAAGGCAGACAAGGGGATAAAAAGTCCAAATCACTAATCTTCAAATTTGCCCCGCTAATGGACTAGTCATGATGGAGAAGTTCAACCACGGAAAGTTTGTTTGCTTTTGGAAACTTGTAGAATCCATGTATATGTTGACCTACTATTTCTAGGGCAAGAAAATGGCCCTACTCCATATATTCGCTAAGAGACATTATAAAGAGGGTGGCATATTGTATTAAGTTAATAGACATATAGCCAATGTCGGCCACATTATATTGTTCTAACCCGCATCATTACTTAATATTCATTTGGAGAAAAATCGGGTGACGTTCGTTCGCCTCCTCATCTTTTTCCGCCACTTTCCTTGCTTCATAACTTTAGTCTTCCAATATTAAAAGTCTAATCGAACTGACACATCTAATAAAAGACTAAAACCCTAATTATATCGTCTCTACCTATCTAGGGTTTGTCATTATTTGCTCCCACTAATGAGAACAAAGCTACTAACCATTTCGTATAGGATTCGTCATTTGACCTCTATGGCGTATTCGAGGTACGATTGATTTCGATAAGACTAAATTATAGTTATATTTTAGCATTCCGTTAAGATTTTTCTAACCAAATAATTAATGTAACGATACAAACGTCGCTCCTTGATTAGTTCTCTAGAACCCAAGAAGTCAACGACACTATACTTAGTCTTGTTCAAATAAGTAGTTAACAAGCATGTTCTATATGTCAGCAGTTGTTAGTAGTCGATGCATAGCATTGCTGTTTTCCATAAGCAACTCTAGATGCAGGCTACTTGTAGTATTGAAATACAGCTTTTCGCCTATGAATTCGAGGGCCGAGTGAATTTTAAAGACTGATCAGTCATATTTTCGCAAAAAGAATTGCATAACTAACGAATGAGCAGACAAATGCAGGATTAATGATTATGGATTGCTAATTAAAGAGTCTATATTTGTTTTGCAGGATTTTCTTGATAATGATGGGTCCTATAGTTTACAAAAATTAATTAACAAAATTGATGCATACATATCCTCTAGCATTCCACATCTAAAAAATAAGTCCTACTACACATGCCTCACCTACGAGATATGGGTCTAATATATCATGCTAGAAGTGACTTTTGCACATTAAATCTATTGATCTTATCTTAGGGGAATCTTTTATTTTCAAAATTAAAAATTTAAGAGTTTCTCCAAGGAAAAGTGAAAATTTAGAGAAAATTTTCTTGCCAATATGTAGTAACATTGACCTATACATGTGAATGAGAAAAAATAAATTCAAAAAGTTAAGAGAAAAGTATTCAAAATATAAACACAGCTATAAATATTACATCTATGTTGTAATATCTAAATAAATGAGTAGTAAAAATAACTCTACGAGGATGAGAAGGCAATTATACCGATAATTTCACATAAAATTGAGTCTATTATGCATGATTGATGATGTGAGATATTTGTTGAAAAAGTTTCCTCTTATTTTTGTAGAATAATATGTGGAGAAAAATTTAATGACATGCGTGCAACATAATACACTATAGAGAGTAAAATTACTTCAATTCCATCTAATATAACATGTAGTAAAATATCATATTAGAGTTAAAGTTACTTAAACCAAAGAAATAACGGAAAAAAAATGATCAACAATCAAGTCGAATTAAGTAAATCCTAATAAATCTAACTTTTGTAAAGTATGATATAGGAGATATTTGGTAAGTGTAAAGTGTATATATATAAAGCAAATGATTCAATAAAATTCAATTATCTTCCAAATGATATATAATTTTCGAATTATATTTCTTTTACAATTTCATGATATTGTCACCACAACAAGTCTAAAATTGATATTTCCATATAAGAAGTTGGATGTGGTAGAGAAGCAGGTTTAATAAACATAAATTTTCAAGAAAAAAATTATACGTAAAACCCTTCACATGGGAAAATATTAGCTACATCACTTGCAAGGCTTAATTGAGAATGCAATCAATTCAATTTTAAAACAACTATGAACTCACAGTAGTAGGGATTAAATTGAACATTTTCATATAATTCAGAAATTATATTGAACATATATCAAAAGTTCAAAAACTACATTAAACAAATTAAAAGTTCAAAAACTACATTGGAATAAAGTTCAAGGACTATATTGAACAAATTAAAAGTTCAGAGACCAAATTCTATATTAAGTTAAAATTTAGAAATTCTTTGTATCATTTTTTCATTCTAAAGTATCGAATCAAAAGGAAAATCAATACATTAAGCGAAATATCCGGGACTTCTTACTTAACAATAATTATCAAATCACTTTAAATCTGTCATGTCACCAATTCCTCCCAAGCCACCGGTAAGTCCTACACGTGGCTAAATATTCTCGGCTTTTACCCAAAGTTACTATTTCACAGCTTTAGAGAAATAGCAAATCTTGTAAAGTTGCACCTAAAAGAATGATATAAAGCGATGAACTCTTATCTTGTACTTTATCTTGGAAAGCAATGCGGCAAAATCTAGCCCTGGGAATACTCATTACATTTAGTCGGCACCCAAAAAGGTTCCTAAAAATTGAAATGACAAAGCATCCAAACCCTAGTAAAAGACAACGCAGGCCAAAGCAAAACCGAAAGCGGTTCCTGGTTTTAAAGGAAACCTTTTATCGCCTCAACAGAGTTTCTCAGAGCAAATCAAAAGCTCGCGATAAAGCGATCTTTGATCGAGCCACGAGTCGGGTCCCGTCCTGAGAAAGGACTCGATTCATCGAATGTGAAACAAAAGCAATGGGTTTGATTGTCCAGCTTGGGGAATGGTCTGAACGTGGCCTGGCGAAAGGAAGCTTCGCTTTAGGGCTAACTAGCGCGGTTGCTTCAGAAGCGAAATGGCAAGATTCTCCAACGTACTCGATTTCTGTTGAAGAATTCAAAAAGATCCCGGATGGAATATTTGGGAAATAATGAGTTCACTGGATCACGAGGACGATTTCGCTGTCTCCTTCATCATTGTGCGTTAATATCGCGGCATCATGTAAAGGGGAAAGGCGTAGAAGATGGGTCATGGTTCAAGTTCCCACGACCATGATTTCGAGCGGTCCACAGCCACGCTTTTGCATGGCCTCAAACCGCCGTTTTGGCCGTCCTAGCAGCAATCCTTTCCGTTTCATGGTGGTGGTGGGTCAGTGAAGTGCTGCATACGTCTCGAGTTCAAGTCAAGAGGCAACTCGGATCGAAGCCTGGAACCAACGAAGATCTGAACTAGGCATATCCAAGAATGGTGGAAGTGGGATCGGGGCACTCAAGCCACGAGTAGTTCACTCGAGAAAATGAGTCAACAAAGTTTTTCCTAATCAACGAACAACCTATAATTAAATTTAGGACAATGATTTTCTCTTTAAAAACTAAGAACTTATTTTCTAAAATATGATCAGATATCAACATTTGAATCAAGAACTCTATGCGTTGGCACAAGAACCTCAACACCTATTCTTGGGCGCTTGACAACAACCCAAGGTTAGGGTCAAGTCCATTGAGGTCCATCAAGGCCAAGCCCAAGTCCAAAGAATTGGGGCTTGAAACCCCAATGCCTTACCTCAAGTCCACAAAGGTTGTGATCAAGACACCAGTGCCTATGACTAAATTTAAAACTCCAATACCGTTGCTTGACTCCTTGGTGCCCCAACCCAGATTGACAAAGATTAAACCCAAGACTCGATACTTGTGCTTGGATCTCTAATGCTTGAGCCTAGGTCCATTGAGGCCTAGCTTAGGTCCATAGCACCTGCGCTAGGGACTAAGTCCATCAAAGTTGGGACCATAACCCTAGTACCAATCAATAGGTCCTTGTCCATTGAGGCCAAGCCCAGGTCTCTCAAGGCTTGGCCCAAGTCCTTGGTTCTTGGCTTGTATCTATTGAGGTTAGCCCAAGACCCTATCACTCACACCTAGGTCCATTGAAGCTGGACTTAAGACCTTGGTGCTAATATCCGATTCCCCAATTGCCAATAAACAAGTGCTAGTACTTAAACAATGTATGTCTATCTAGGAAAATTAAATCAAATTTTCTTTACCAAATGACAAGAAATATTTTTTAGTCCTATTTCAGGTTTCAGCCTAGTATTGAAAAATAACATATTAGAAAAAAATTTCCAGTAATGTCACATTTTTTGTGAAACGAATAGAGCCTAAATGAAAAAATAAATAAACGGCTTGATGAAATAAATTTTTTGGTCAAATTGGTGATATAGGGAATTAGTTTCAAGTTGTTTTCAAATTCTCGGCCAAGCTCAAGAAAATTGGAGCCCATGTCTTCATTAGGAAACTTTTTCCAAAACACAAAAAGACAAATTTCTAGTTGCAAACTCTATTTTCATTTGAAATGAGATCAAGGATTTTGAGAATTTTGAAGAACCAAACACGCGCTAGTCTTGAATTTCAAAAAATTGAACTTTAATTAGTGACATATTGGGTATCAGATAATTAATTAGGATACTTTCTTTTATACCCATAAAAAACTAAGATACTTTTTCATAGGATATGTCAACATTATGAGACTTGCAATGTTACATTTATAAATGACTAGAAAATTGTAACATGCATTGCTCGTGGTGAGACAATATATTCTTTAAAAATGTATAGAAACCAAATTAGTTTCAGCATGATACAAGGATTCTTTATTCGATCATGAGTCTTCTTAACTAAAACTAGTTCTTGTTCCCCATTTAATATGGAAATGCACGAATTTTAGCAAAGAATACGGATACAAATTTCAATAGTGAGGACATGTGCTCATAAAAATTATGTAGAGTAAGTTCTAAGTTCCATAAAATGAGAAATCGATTCCGATAGGTAAATGCTTACTCCTAATTATTAGTGAAAAGGGGGCTCTTTTCATGATTTGGGATGAAAACTTAGGTCAACTCTTTAGCAAAAACACCCATAAGACCAAGCCCAAAACCAATATGCCTCTGCTGAAACCTCTCTTCAACATGATTAGATTTTGTCCTATTGGACCGTGAATGAAGATAGACACCAAGCATAAAGGTCCTGCCTGATTTAATCCTCGGATATGGGACAACTTCTGACCTTAGAAGGAAATACTCTCTATGGAGTACTCCTTTCATGATCACAAGAGGGACCTGATCGCCTCTAAAGAGGAAGGAGATCGTTTGAGACGCAGCAACAGGGACAAGTTCGTAGGTCGGGATCCTTGTGCTTTTTCCTCTGCCTCTCTAAGCCATGAGGATCTCATGGAAGCGGAGGACTCTGAGCCGGAGACAAATGGTGAGGAAAATGGACGAACCGAGCCTTTGGCTAAGGAAGAACATAGTAAGAGATTCCAAGACCATAGAGGAAAGCACTCGTTATCAAAGCTATTCGGGACCTTCGGTGTCTTAGAATAGGAGGAGGCTATTTGTATGTCTCGTTCGCAGATCAGGAGGATTGAATGATGTGCTTAGGGATGGACCTTTGGGTTGTCCATCATAGATTTCTATCCATTTGGAAATGGGTTCATATTTTTTGCGAAACAAAGAGAACCTAAATAATGCTTGATATAATTAATTTTTTGGTCAAATTAAGGATATATGGAATTAGTTTTGAGTTGTTCTCAATTTTTTGGCCAAGCTCAAGAAAATTGGAACTCGTGTCTTCATTAGGAAACTTTTTTCCAAACACAAAAAAATAAATTTCTAGTTGCAAACCCTATTTTCATTTAAAATGAGATCAATGATTTTGAGAATTTTGATGAACCAACATGCGCTAGTCCTGAATTTTCAAAAATCGAACTTTAATTGGTGACATATTGGGTATTAGATAATTAATTAGGATACTTTCTTTTATACCCATAAAAAACTAAGATATGTCAAATTATGAAACTTGCAATGTTACATTTATAAATGGCTAGTAAATTGTAGTGTGTATTGCACGTGTTAAGACAATATATTCTCTTTAAAAATGTATAGAAACCAAATTAGTTTAAACGTGATGCAAGAATTCTTTATCCAATTATGAGTTTTCTTAACTAAAACTAGTTCTTGTTCCTCATTCAGTATGGAAGTGCACTATTTTTAGCAAAGAATATGATATGAATTTCAATAGTAGGGACGTGTGCTCAGAAAAATTATGTAGAATATGTTCTAAGTTCCATAAAATGAGGAACCAGTTCCGATGTGTAGAGGCTCACCCCTAATTAGTGAAAAAGGAGGCTCTTTCCATGATTTGGGATGAAAAATTAGGTCAACTCTTTAGCGAAAACACCCATAAGACCAGGCCCAAAACCAATCTGCTTCTGATGTAACTCTCTTCAACATGATTGTGTTTTGCTCTAATTAGGCCGTGAATGAAGATAGACACCAGCCATAGAGGCCCTGCCTAATTTTGATCCCTGGAGATGGGACAACTTTTGACCTTGGAAGGAAATGCTCTCTACGGAGAACTCCTTTCCCAATCACAAGAGGGACTCGATCGCCTCTAAAGAGGAAGGAGATTGTTTGAGACGAAGCAGTAGGGACAAGTTCGTAGGTCGGGATGCCAGATGCCTTTTCCTCTGCCTTTCTTAGCCATGAGGATCTTATAGAAGCGGAGGCCTCTAAACTAGAGATAAATGGTGAGGGAAACGGATGAACCGAGCCATTGGCTAAGGAAGAACCCAGTAAGAGATTCCAAGACCATGGAGGAAAGTGATCGTTATCAAAGCTATTCAGGACCTTCGATATCTCAAAACATTAGGAGGAGCATTTTTCTATGTCTCGTTCACGAATTAGGGGATTGAATGACGTGCTTAGGACCTTTGGTTTGTCGACCATAGATTTCTATCAATTTGGAAATGGATTAATATTTTTTGTGAAACAAACTGATTATATGAATATATGTATGTTTATGATTGGCACATGCGAATCATATCGTGCAGGGTACATATAGCTGCAAGGTAAGGTGAGGGCCATACGTGCTAGCCACCACACACGTGAAACCAGTTAAGTCACTCTATGACGAAATTGGGATTCGAACTCTCGACCTTTTGCGAGAGGAAGAGAGCGCGAACTAGCAGCGCCACCCAAGTGGGTGGTAATATATGTATGTTTATGATTGGCACATGTGAATCATATCGTGCAGGGTACATATAGCTGCAAGGTAAGGTTACCTGCAAATCAATTTAATTGTTGATTGTTCGCTACAATGGACTTACCTATTAGGTACCCTTGAAACAAATTGATACCATAACCAAGGCTTAAGACTTTAACTCACTGAGATTTTATCTCATATATTATTGTTTAACCATTTTCAAGTCCCTAGGTATGGCTTACTACCCATTTTGCACTTTCTCTCTCTCTCACCACCTAGCTCACATATTAATATTTACCACAGTGGGGAGTGAAGCGACCTTCTTGAGGGTTACCACTACGGTATAAGTAGATGAGGGATGGGGTGGACTAATTCATCATCCGTATGTTGCCTAGTTTGTTAGGTTCAAAGGCAGCCTATATGAACCCTATGAAGGACCCGTAGGATAATGCCTCGAGTGGACGACCATGACCACAATCTTTTTGGCCAATTTGATATCAACCCCCTCAGATGAAATAGATTAACACCTTTTACTTTTATATCTTTTTGGTTGGTAGGTGCAACAGTACCCAGCTGTAGGGTTGTACATGTAAATGTTCATTTGAATTATCCTAGTTAATAAAAATAAATGACGAGGTTGCTTTTGTCATATTTGTCTTTCTATCTATCTTTACTATCATTGCTTAATCAAGGTTTAATGTTTCGTTTCCGCATACACATAATTAAAAAATAAAATAAAAAATGGTCAGCGATACATTCTGAGACGTTACACTCATTTAACCATAAGTGAATAGGGATTGTCACATACCTTAGGATTAGGGTGTGATATACCTAGTTGCATTCATGAATTTTCATGATTTTTTGTGCAATGATTTGGGGAACAGTGTTTTAATTACTTTTCTTCTCCACACTTATCCCTAGGTCATGTTTAAATCTTGAAATTTTCATGTATCATTTAGATGGTTTAACAAACATATCTTCATATGCCCTGTTCTACTTGTAAAAAGGCTGATTGACCTTTGATGCTTCATTGAATTTCTGCAATATATGTGTGTAAAATTAGGAATCGATGTCTTCTACAAAGTCATAAAGCACGTCCATATATTTTCAATGATACCAATTTTCCTTAATTGCATGTTGTCTAATTCCTTTTCCATTTTTGCGAAATTTGCCCTGAAGTCTGCCATGTGATAAATTTGGAATGGTTGTTCTGCCCTATATGAATCAGACATTTTGTCAATTTTGTGTGGATTTTTTCTTAAGGATTCTAAGGTCGGGTCCTTAATAGAATTTAATCACAATTTGCATGTCCATGGCATACTAAATTTTGAGAGAAAAGAACAATCCAAATACAAAAACTTAACACGAAGAGACACTTAAATACTAAAAGTTACAAAAGATACACTTAAATGTTACTTTTAAAAAAAAATTGGATCAACCAAAACAACATTGTTTTGATGATAACGTGGCATTTAAAAACTATATTAATTAAATAATATTAAAAAAACTAAAATATATTATTATAAATTTTATTAATTAAAAAAAATGAAGTGGAAGGATCGGGCAAGGGCTACACCCTCGACATTGCCCCACCATTGCCAGGAAGGGCTAGTGATAGTGAGGAGAGGATCAACCCCTAGCTAGTGGTCAGCAACCCTGGCTGACTTGCGACGAAGGCCTGTGGGCCCTCACCCAAATTTGGGGCAACAGTCGTGACCCTCCCCCAAATCCGGTAAGGGTCATCGGCCTCGCCAGTTAGGCCAAAGGCAGCCGGTGGTTGGCTATGGTCACCTAGCTGGGAAGCCCTTGGCCCGATTGGGCGAGGGTCGACGACCCTTGTCGGATCTAGGGGAGGGTCCGAGGAGGGTCGCGACCCTCACCCCATCGTCGTCAGCCTTTCCCAACAATGGTGGGGTGGTGATGGCAACAACAGCAACGGGGGCTATCCTCGCTTAATCCCTCCCCATTCCATTTTTTTTTTAATAAAATCAATTTTTTAGATTATTTTCCGGTATGACTTTTTTTTGCCACATGGACAATTTCTTTTTTTTTTAAATTGCCATGTGGATATTTGTTTTGAAAAAATTGCTCCGTTAACAAATAAAATCGCTGAAAAATGACGTGTGTAGTTTGACCAGATTTTTTCATTGTTTACACTTAACCGATTCTTTTTGCTTCGAATTTGGCACTTAAGGGTGTGTTTGGTAATATTTATACTCTTGAAAACAATTTTTTTTTTAGAAATGGTTCTTTTCTATTTCTACTCCCTAGAATAATTTCTAAGTAACAATGCGTTTGGTAACTATAAAAATTTCTTATTTTATGAATAGAAACGCATTTCGTACCAGTCGCCGAGTGGCCGTTGGTTGTCGATCTCTGGTCACCAGCCATTGTCAGTCCCCAATCGCCAGTCACCCATCACCACCCCTCGCCATCAGTCGTCGCCAATCGCCACCACCATCGATCGTCACCAATCGCTGTCACCCACTAGTTGCTGCCGCTTGCCATCGCCGATCGCCGGCCACCATTGTCGGCAACCATTGCCGCCGCCGGATGCCAAGCTGCAGAACACTGGCCGTAGGTCGCCAGTCGTCAAGTCGTCAATCGTTGAGGGCCGAGTGCCAAGCCGTCAGTCGTCGAGCGAGGGGTGGTGGTCGACCGCTAGTTGATGATCTCCAGTGGTCAGAGGTCACCAATGGCTAGTAGCAATCAGAGGTCAATGGCAGCCGATGGTTGACGGTGATCAGCCGTCAGAGTTTGATGGATGGTGGTTGGTGGACGGCGATTAATCATGAGTAATAACCCAAGAAATAATTTCTAGAAATTGTTCCCAGGAACAAGAAGTTATTTTTTTTTACTTTTCATTTCTACTCCCAAGAACAACTTTTTTATTCTGGGGAATAGAAAAATCAGTTGGTAACCCAAACGGATTTCTGTTCTTTTTCTATTCCGGGGAACAAAAGAACAGAGAAACAAAGAAACAGACAACATTCCAAACAGACCCTAAGTATACATTTTCCAACTTTTGGCACCTAAGTGTCCCTCTATGTCAAGTTTTGGCATTTTAGGGGTCCACATGTCTAAAATTTGAAAATTGTTATATCATTTACTAGGGCAAATCATTATTAGTATGCATGCTAGTTCTGTTGTTTTGCTTTGTTTCCGATTATCTATCCCATGATCTTGTATTTTTATAAATTCTAGTGATGTGATTCATGAAATGCTTCCTCATATGAATATTTTCTTTCTGAGTGTTTGATATGCCATAAATTTTCTTAAAACCAATGATCCATGGGTCATGCTTCAGTTGCATGAGTCTTCTGTGCTTTCTTCTTATATGCTCTATTTTTCCTTTTATGACTTGTCTCCGCTGTAACATTTTAAGAAAAATACACATGCTGAATTAGCTTTCGATCTCTTCACAAGTTTTAATCCATACATTTTGAAATTTGTTTTATAAAATTTTCAAAACGTAAAAAGATGATTCAATGACTTTACCAAGCCCCTCAAAGTTGTAGGGCAATTTGGAATTTTGCATTTTCACTCAATTAAGACTTAGGATCTGCATAGTAACGCTTCTGTTCCCAAGAACAATTTCTGCTCAAAAATAATTATTTTTTATTATGTTCCCGGGAATAATTTATGATCATTTGAAAGCATTTGGTAACTATTCAAAATTTTTACTCTAGGAACAAAAATGTGTTTGGTAAAGAATTTTAATCTTAGATTCTTTTAATTTTTAGTACTTTTCATTATAATTTTAGTTTTTCTTTTTTCTTTTTCTCCCATTCTTCCTCTTGGCTGCCGCCACCGGTGGTGGCTAATGAGCAACCGGGCGAGATTCGACGAGCTCACCGGAGCCTCACCAGGCCAGGGCAAGGTCTGGCGAGCTCGCTAGAGCCTCACCCGACCACCACCGGTGAGGCTCAAGCTCGGCCAGGCGACATGAGGCCAGGCTTCGCCCTGGCCTGGCGAGGCCGAGCTTGGCCGAGCTTGGCGAGCCTCACCTGGCCGCCCAGCCCGGTAAGGCTCAACCTCGCGCCACCTAGGCAAGGCTCCAACGAGCTTGCCAAACCTCGCCCTAACCTAGCAAGGCGCCAGCAAGTTCACCGAACCTCACTCGACTACTTGCCGGCGGTGGCTTTAGGGCAGTGATGGGGTGGGAGGAGGAAGAGGAAGGGGAAAAAAAAGGGAAGAGGAAAAAAAAGGGAAGAGAGAAAAGAGAGAGAAAAAAATTGATTCTCAAAATTGTTTCCAAGAGCGAGAAACAACTTTTTTTTGCTTCTTAATTTTACTCCAAATCTATTCCCTAGAACAAATTTGTTCCCAGGAATAAAAAATTTACCAAACGCATTTCTGTTCTAAATTTACTCCCGGGAACAAAAGAACAGAATCAGTTGTTTTTTGGAACAGAATCAATTTTTACCATGCAAGCCCTTAGTTGTCATTCATATGATGCCAAATTGCATGAAGAAAGCTTTAAAATGTTATGACTTGACATCAAGCTCATCTTGGTTTGGATCGTAATTAAAATATTTGCGAAATATGATCAGTAGTGCATACAGTGCACTTGGTTTACCATTGACAATTAAATGCATTCCATAATCTTGATGCACCTATGTTTTGTCTTTATTAAATATTTCCCAAACCCATATTCTAAATGATACAAAAATGATTTTTAGTCATCATATGGATCTTTTTAATGCTTTAATCTTGCTTGTCTAGTGCTTGTGGTTATGATTGGCGCATGATGATTCAATGAAGTGATCCAGTGTCGACTCACTAATTTGTTTGGTTGATTGAGAACCAAAGCTAATAGCCTAAATGCCATTTACCTTCAAGCCATGCATGTGATTTTTAGATATATGCATAGATATGATGCATGTACCCATGACATACTTTGGGTAAGACTTAAAGCCCGAATTAGGGTTTGTTAGTGTTAGCCATTGCTTGTGAACATAAACGATGACTAGTTACTACAAACCATTAAAATAATTGGGTAAGATCCTTAGTATGGCTCGTTGCATGAACAATCAAAGACTGACCCGTGGGCATTCTTGATGTTCCTTGTTAATTGCCTTGTTCAATGTTTTTTAGTGCCTTAATTGCCATGATTGTTGTACTTGTTATGAATTGCCACTTCTATTCCGAGCTTTAAACTAGGATAGAATGGGTTCAAGAAAGCATCTCCTTAGAGGTGGTGATATTGAACATGGCAAATAGTCAATGTCCCTTCCAATCAATTTCTTTGTAATACTCATTACCCGACATTTGTCTTAGGTCTTTTCTTATGTATTGTATAAAAACCCGACGAGGTGTGGGTTCTTCCTAATCCTTCTTTTCTCACTCTAGGATTGCATATTAGATTTACTGCTTTCCTTAAACTGTCTTGAGTGTTTACTTACCACACTGCTCTTCAATTTTAAATTGTTTGCTTTCCTCTTTCTTTTTAGATAGAAGTAGAATGGCATGAAATCAACTATCCATGCATTATCACCTTATCAATTACAAATTGCATGAAAAAGTTAAGAAGACATGCATGGATATGTTAGGTGATGACTATTAGGTAATGAAAGGGCGTTAATAGAAATATTAACATAACCCAAGTTCCCAAACTTTAGAATATCTAGTTGCGCAAATATCGAGAAATCACTCCTAACTCTTTATTAGATTTTCTAGCCAATCTCCAAAAACGAAGCTAAAGGTGACTTCTAGATGATTTATCAAGTTGTCTAACAAACCTAAAAAATGAATGAACCCATCATGTAGGGTATGAACCTTTAGAAAGGTTCATAAGCTACAATTTAGCATACTCAAAAAGGGTAGCCCAAAAGATGAAGTGACGCCACATCTTGGGAGGTACTTTTTCAGAGGATTATCGTAGTGGAAGTATCCCTAAATTTGCCTTTTACACCCGATCTCCTTTTTAAGGTGCACCGTATATGTGGAAGCAAATCACGACACTTTTTCGCTATCAGGCAAGGTATAGGTTTAGGAAAATCTACATTCATGTAGAACTCAAATTCAATGGGCCAAAACCAAAGGTAAGGTGATGATGTCTTCAGCAAACAAGACCTCAAGTGCAAACTATGAGCAAATACCCCTAAATACCTCCCCCCCTCCCCGAGAGGGGCGGGTCGCAACACCCATATTAACACTCTATTTCTCATAGTGACATCCATATCCACTTGACTATTTTAATTTCACATTTATTTATCAAGTTTTTAACCTATTCACCCTCTTTTAGGTGATACTTCTAGCATCCTCATCTACCTTGTGCCTACGTGCATCTATGATTATTAGTGATTGACTTTCTTTGATTTATGAGAAGAATGCCGATTTCGAGATGCCACCTCCAATGCACTCCTTTACTTAGTCGTCGTCTCCGATCAGGCATGCCATCGACCAGCCTTTCCATAGAGAAAGAGATTTGCAAAAACATCACATGTCCAAGGACTAGAGATGAGAAGGACACATCTAATCAGATGTCCAACTCACCCAAACTCTCATAAAATATAAAAGGATTTTGGATTTTGGATTTTGGCTAATGAGACGGGTTTGGAACTAGCTGCTCGAAACTATATAGAATTCAAAATGAAGTTAGGATCTTGTAGTTGGTAAATCAATATCCCAACCCAACATATATCGATTACTAAGATTTCTTGCTTCATTGCCAATCCTCATGTAATTTTCAAGTACACAAAATTACCAGAACACAAAATAAAATAAAATTATAACTTTTGCCTTTCCAATCTTGTAGATCATACCAAAGAGAGAAAAAAACAAACCTTGCAGACAAGATGAAGGGGGTCCTGTCATTAGTCCCCTGGCTGGCATAAGCGACATCACCCTTCTCACTCAATCTTCGTGCGTTCGTCTGTACCGGGTGCAATTATTGGCGATCGACTTTGACAGATAACGTGCGAAGATGGACGAGTCCGGACGCCATCTCCACCGGCCTTCATTTGATGTGAAACCGATATGACATGCCCCGGTGAACTGGAAACGGAAGCGGGATAGATTAGACACAATCGAAAATGTCTTCCCCATCCAAATCCTAATAAGACGAAAATCAATAATTGCTCGAAACCTTATAAAACTAAAAATGAGTTTGGTATTTTAAAATTAGAAAACCAATATCCAAACTCGATATGTATTGATATGTATTTTATTTAAGATCCTTATGTAACTAAGTAAATATACATATTTATTGTAAAACAAATACAAACGTCATGATAATTTAACATTTTTAATGACAACCAACTTCTTAAGCCTAGCTATCAATCATTATTTTAGCGTTCTACAACCGTTAATTATGTGAATTTCCAATAAACGGTTATATTTGTAAATTTGAAGTGATTCATTCCTCAATCTATCACAGGGTATTTGTGTACTAAAAAGGCGCTATAGTAGGTCATGGATACCTGATTATTCTAGGGAGATGAGTTTGAAATTTTATGTCCGACACATGACGCATTTGGGACGAGCTTGGGAATAACAAAACATTAAGGGAATAAATTCAAGATGACATCAATCATCCGAAAATTCATTCTATCTACTCACCAAGGATCCTCCTATGTGAACACAAAATGCGAAAAATTACCATAAAATTCCTAAACTTATTATAATATTGCCAATTCAGTCCTAAAGCTTCTTCTTTTTTACCAATTCAATCCTAAATATTTTGTAATTGTGTCAATTTAGTCCATCTGACCAAATTTGGGCAACCGATAGTGACATGGATGCTGGGCATCACCGGCAACAATATTTTAATATTATTTTTTAATTTTTTAATTTTGTTATTATTATTTTTCCTTTTCTTTTTTGTCTCCTTCCTCCCTTGCTTTTCCCCCTACAACAGTGGCTGCCCAACTTTGGTGAGGCTCGCCGGCCATAGGGTGAGGGCCGCGAAGCTCTCACCGGAGGCCTTGCCCAGACCTGGGGGAGGCCTGGCGGCCACAGCAAAGCAACTTCACCCAGATCTGGGCAAGGCCAACCTTGCCTTGGCCTGCCACAGTCATAGGCGACCTTGCCCAGACCTAGGGAAGGCCTAAGGGCTACAATGAGATGGTTTCGCCCAGATCTGGGCGACACCAACCTTGCCATGGCTTAGCCGCTGGTGAGGCCAGGGCAAAGGTTGCCATTTTCTCACCAACCATGGGCAAGGCCACCTTTGCTCGTGGCCAGGCCATGGCAAGGTTGCCTTCGCTTGCCTCACCGCCTTTGCCTACAACCAGGCCATGGCAAGGCTGGCCTTGCCTAGATCTGGGCGAAGCCACCTCGCCGTGGCCCCCATGCCTCGTGCTAGTCTGGGCAAGGCCATTGGTGAGGGTGAGTAGTCTAACAAGGATCGCAACCCTCGCCAAGCGTTAGCAAGGGCTTCGTGATCCTCATGTAGTGGCCAGCAAACCTCATTAGAGCTGGCCAGCCACTGCCGCCAAGGAGGAGGGGGAGGGCAAGGGAGGGAGAGAAAAAAGAAAAGGAAAAAAAAACAAAAATTAAAAAGTTAATAAAATATTTGAAAAATATTAAAATATTATTAAAATATTGTCGCTGGTGCCGGCTAGCGTCCACGTCAGTGCCGAGCGGCTAAATTTGGCTAGATAGACTAAATTAGCATAATTGCAAAATGTTTATAACTAAATCAGTAAAAAAAGAAAATAGGTTTAGAACTGAATTGATATAATTGCAATAGATTTAGAACTACTTTGGTAATTTTCCCACACAAAATGGTACAAGATGGACAATGCCTTTTGTCTTTTTATTTTGTTAATATTAATATCACGAAAAATCCAAGATTAGTATATTTGCAATAAATTTATCCTAAATTAATTTTTATTAACCAAAAATTCCAAACTAGTACATCCGTAATAAATTTACTTTCAACTAATATTTTGATAACAAAAAACTTCAAACTGGTGCAACAATTAATTATCACGTATCATCTAACTTAACAATTTAATGGTAAAATTTACAGAAACTAACGGATGATAAAATTGTCACGTATGCATCAATTTAGGGATTTTCATGGTATTAATCCATTTTGTTATTTGAAGAAAGCTGGGCCGTGATGAGATCACATTTGTTGCATGCTTCATGCCTCTTACAAAACTTTTCTGGTGTTTTCCCTGTGCGTTTCACTTCATGCCTTCTTCCTTATTATGCTTTTCTCATTCGCAATCCATCAATTAATAAGTCATTATGATCGTGATGTTCCTAATTTTTTTTAGTTTATTCTTCAGTCACACTATTATAAAATTCACGGACCTTACTTATGTCAACGATTGATCAAAGCCTTTTTTTTTAGGAATAAGAAAGAAAAGATTTTATTTGTAAAATTGAACTATATGAGAGATAGTGGAATTATTACTTCACTCTTTTGTCCGATGTTACACATTTGTAGTATAAACAATAAAGGATTGTGATCCATTTAAAGTGGAAGGCCCGCCTTAGGTTATATAATAGTATAGTGTAGATTACTCAACTTATTGAACATTTCCTTCTTGGTCGCTCCCATATCAACAAGTCAAAAAGAAAGAAAAGCAAAATTGCTGATGTATACAACTTCACACAAATTGACTGTCACCCATATATTTGTCTAGTGAAATATAAGAAAATTATCCAATTAGTCCACAACCTATTAGATAAATGTCTATGCAATTCTAAACTTTATAATATTGTCAATTTAGTTATAAACATTTACTTGAAATTTCAATGTATTCTTTCCAATCGATTTTTATTAGAAATCACTAACATTAATGTCTAATTATCGCCGGCCATCCTATACGGCACATCACCACATTATATCCAGCAAATATGGGGTGAAAAGAATTATGTTGGAATTTCGCTGATCTTTAAGACCAAATTAGCAAAATTGGAAAAGATTCTTACAATAGGATTTAAATTGACTGAGCAATTTTTCTGCTGAAATATAATAATTCCTTGGCTAACCATTATGATGGGCGACAACCATTATTGTAATATATTTTATCAAACTTGGTAAACCACCTGTAATGATCAAATCTTTTTTTTTCTATCAGAAAAAGCTAACGGGATTAACAAACCCAAAACCCGACCCGATCCGAACCAATCCATTTTTTTTGCTCTATGTTTTATGCATTTCAGGTTGGGTCGGATCAAATTTCCCATTTCACAATTTATGTTACTGGAATCACCAATAGTTTTAAAAAAACCGATATGAATGAATGCATGGTAGAAACAGAGGAAAAGAGGGGCCAAGCTTACACAAATTATCATGATTGCATGACAAAATCAGAAAGACCCAAAAATGACAAAAATACCAATCATCGTGAGCCGGGGAGAATGGTAGTTGCGAAGCCGCCTCCTCCTATCTACCAAAGCTTTATCGCCTAAATCGATTGCATATCCTCTGAAAAAAGAAATCCATCCGCACCGTCGAATCCGAGGTTGGAATCGACATGATCCTACGGTTCAAAACGCTCGCAGGAGTCCATGCGCTCCCTCCATAGACGGGATATTACCAGAAGCGAACTTCTCTGGTATCAAATGAGGACTCCCACAAGTAAAATTCAAGAAGAAGACATATTAGGCCAACATCGCGGCCAACCTCAGCACAAAGTATCAAAGCCTGATCTCCGTTGAGCTCCATAGCCAAAAGCAAAACCCCTCTCTCTCTCTCTCTCTCTCTCTCTCTCTCTCTCTCTCTCTCTCTGCCAACAGCAGCAGCCGCTCCTGCCCGGCCCCACCGACGCGGATGCGGCGGCCTATGACCCGGCCCAGAAGATCCGTGTGGTCGGCGTGGGCGACGAGGAGGCCGGCGAGTCCGACCCCGGGGCGCCCCCGCCGCCCTTCTCTTGGAGGAAGCTGTGGCTCTTCTCGGGCCCGGGGCTCCTGATGAGCATCGCGTTCCTCGACCCGGGGAACCTGGAGGGGGACCTCCAGGCCGGGGCTGTGGCCGGGTACTCGCTGCTGTGGTTGCTGCTGTGGGCTACCGTGATGGGGCTGCTGGTCCAGCTGCTGGCGGCGCGGCTCGGGGTGGCCACGGGGAGGCACCTCGCGGAGCTGTGCCGAGAGGAGTACCCAACGTGGGCACGGCTAGCGTTGTGGCTAATGGCCGAGGTGGCGCTGGTCGGCGCCGACATACAGGAGGTCATCGGGAGCGCCATCGCCATCAACATTCTGAGCAATGGGGCCTTGCCACTCTGGTCTGGCGTCACCATCACTGCCGCCGACTGGTAATTTCTGCACCTTCTCTTGAATTTTGCGCCTTTTCTTGATCTTGAGCAATTCATCTTGGAATCGGATCGGATGAGCAGGGGAATTCTCATAGATTATAAAGAATATTCTGAGCTCAATTTTAAATGCAGAGCAAAGTTGACTTTCAAGTATTTATATATCCTGAGAGGAAATTTACAGCAAAAAGCATATGCCTTAGCACTGTTGCATTGCCTGCAGATTTATGATCTTGGCGATTAAAGAAAGTTTTTCTTGATGAATATGATCTTGTCTGTAAGGAAAACAATCCAATTGATCGAGACTTCAAACTGAAGTTTCCTTCATTCTCTTGCCGTATGTGTAGCTTCATCTTTCTGTTCCTCGAAAATTATGGCGTGAGGAAACTGGAAGCGGTCTTCGCCATTCTCATCGCGGTGATGGCGCTCTCATTTGCGTGGATGTTCGGTGAGGCCAAGCCGAGCGGGGTCGAACTACTTCTGGGTAAAATGTTTAACCGACCAACGGTAGCAATCGAATGCTTCTTCACCAGCGAGTTTTCCCCGAGTTTCTTTCCCGGTTTAGGACATTGATCGATATAGCTCTCTCTTCTTCGCAGGCATTTTGATCCCGAAACTCAGCTCCAAGACGATCACGCAAGCGGTGGCGGTCCTGGGCGGCATCATAATGCCCCACAACGTTTTCTTGCACTCGGCCCTCGTCCAGTCACGTGAGATCGACCGCTCCAGGAAAGGCCTGGTCCAAGAAGCCCTGAACTACAACACCATAGAGTCCTCTGCTGCCCTCGCTGTCTCCTTCGTCATCAATCTCTTCGTCACTGCCGTGTTTGCAGAGGGGTTCTACGGGACTGCCATCGCCGACAGCATCGGCCTGGTGAACGCCGGGAAGTACCTCCAGGAGAAGTTTGGCGGCGGCATCATTCCAATCATGTACATATGGGGGATTGGCCTATTAGCTGCAGGGCAGAGCAGCACCATAACCGGGACTTATGCAGGGCAATTCATCATGGAGGGGTTTCTCAATATAAGGCTGAGGAAATGGGTGAGGGCGCTGATCACACGCAGCTGTGCGATCATACCGGCGATGGTCGTCGCACTCGTGTTCGACACTTCGGAGGACAGTTTGGATATTATGAACGAGTGGCTCAACGTGCTTCAGTCCGTGCAGATCCCGTTCGCGCTCATTCCTCTTCTCTGCTTGGTCTCTAAGGAACAGCTGATGGGGAGTTTCCGGATCGGCCCTGTCCTCCAGGTATATATCGCCAAGTTTCGATTCAAATTTCCAACGTTTTTAGTCCGGACCCAGATGAACCCGATAAGCAAATCATTCACACACGCGATTGCTTCACCTCACGGATTTCGTATCGATCCTCATAAGCGAATTGCATTCTGCTTCCAGGCAATTGCTTGGCTGGTGGCTGCACTGGTGATGGTGATCAACGGCTATCTTCTGGTGGACTTCTTCTCCAGCGACGTTCAGCTAGGAGCCGTATTCGGCACTGTGGTGTGTGCTCTCGCGGTCGCGTACGTTTCCTTCATAACTTACCTTGTTCTGAGGGGAATCAACCTCTGCGCTCTGCACGATTCATTACGGCCGAAAAGAGCCGTCACGAACATGGAGGACTTATGATCGCTTATCTTCGGGTGGCCATGGCCATGTACATATCATATCTCCGATTTTCACAGTAGTTTCGATGGCTACAGTTTCCGGATTGGCTATCCGGATTGACACAGCAGAGCATTCTTGTTTTCGGCATCAATGAACAGCGTACATGCTTCAGATGTATGAAGTGCCTCGAAGTAGTCTTTGGTATATATTAACTGCAATAGTTCGATCCCATTATCGGCCAGCTTTCTCCCTAAGTAAAAATCTCTTTCCGTGATTGCTAAAACCTTGTCGTGGACACCTGCAACTTTCTGTACTTTTAGGATTTACCGAGAAACATAAAATTTATTTTTCACTTAATCTAAACATTGCGGCTGATGCACTTTGGCTCCTTTTAAGATTCCAAATTCCCCAAATATTCGCGGCACTCAAGGGTCGACACTAGAGTCACATATAATATTCCTTACCTTTTTTGAAACCTCAAATAATATTTACATTTTGGCGATATATTCTTGCTTTTGTTTGAATACAAAGAAACATTGTAGCAGACTATGAAGAAAAATATCTTTTTCCTCCCAAAAATTAAAATATTGTCTAATTTCAAAATTTCAAAAGAATCACGCGTGAATCTATGCATAGAGTTTCAAGTATTTAAGGTGGAGAAAAGAGAAAGTAAGTTAGGATGTAGACGATAATTGTTAATACATAACTCATTTTTGTTTGATTCACTTGCCCGCTTTCACTTATTTCGATGCACGGTTGGAACTTGTCACGTCATGACTGAGTTTCGGTAGGGTTTCTTTCTACATCTGGCATTTGACAATGCTTAATAATAGAAGGGTCTACCACTTGGGAAGCGGGTGTGTATACTGTTCACACCCAAATTTTTGCTTATATGTTTAAATGCCCATTTATTTTGCATATAGAAATATAGATTAATTTATAGAAAAGATAAAAAAATTCAAAAAAGAAAAAAAAAGAGCATTTTCGGGTGGGCTGGCTCAGCCCAGCCCACTTTTATTTCTTCCTTTCCTAGCCCACCTTCTCCTCTTCCTTTTTCTTTTCTTTCGGCCCAACCCATCCCCCTCCTCCTCTTTTCCTCGGCCCGGCCCGGTCTCATCTCCTTTTCTCTTCTCCCTCTCCGCACGTGAACAGCAGCATGCAAGAGGGGCAGCACAGTCGATCGACGACGACGTTTCAGCCATCGTCCGGCGCGATGTCACTCGCGTGACGCCAGCAAGGGAAGATTCCCTTGCTGTGCTGTCACGCAGCCATAGGGGGAAGGAGAGAAATGGTTATGACGAGCAGGAGGATCAACGAGGAGAGAGAGCAGCGATCTGCAAGGAAAAGAAGAAAGGCAGCAGCGAAGAAAAACTAGAAAAAAAGAGGGGAAAGAAAAAAACCATCGACGAAGAAAAAGGGGGAGCAGCGGGCTTGTTTCTGGTTTTCTTTTGAGAGAGAACGAGTTCAGGGAAGAGAAAGAGCGATCCAGGAGAACAAGGAAAGTTCGAGGAGTAGCTCGCCGTAGCCGGAGACTCGTCTGTCGCCGTCGTCCGCCGCGGCTCGTCCCCGAACCAGGTAAGTTCCCCCCTCTCCCCCGCCTGTTTCTGTTATGTTTTACTGAGGTGGCGGGCCGGAGCTCGCACCGACCAGTTCGCGCGAGCCCCGGCCCTTGTTGCCCTTCCGTTTTGCTCCTGCTTTCCTCATGTGCATGTCTGAAGGTCCTTAGAGCGGATGTGAGGCTCGTTTAAGCCGGAGGTCCCCAAAACTGATAGTGCCCAGTATGTGTTCGCTGAAACGCCCAAGCGAAACCCAGAAACTTCCATGGTTGAATTCGTCCCCGACAACCTGTTTTTGTAGATTTTTTATTTATATTGCTTGCTTTCGTGTTTCTCTTAGTATTATACCTGTTTTCGCAAGTTTCCACGCATTTTTGGGTAGAAAAGAGACATTTTTGGTTTTCCGGCGACGGCGAGTTTCCGGGATCGCCGGAAGTCATCGCCGGCGACGTCTGGCGCCGGCCGGATAGAACAGCCGACGCCGGACGACACGACAATCCCTTTTAGACCGATGAGGACCTGCGGCGGCGTCGGCAGTGGCATGGATAGAGCTCACGCAGGTTTCTGGCGAACCTCCGGCGCGCCTCAACCTTGCGAAGAAGAAGACCAGAAAATTCCAATAAAAAAAAAACGAGAAAAAGAAAAAAAGGAAAAGGGGCCGGGCCGAAAGTTTGAATGAAAGGGGGCTGGGCTGGTTTATTATTTTCGAATGGGCCTAGGATAGGTTTGTGCTGAAATTTTTTAGAATTGGAGATGGGTTTTTTTTTTTTGACTGATGGGCCATTTATTTCTCTTCTGTTAATGGGCTATTTAATTTCTTTGTTAGTGGGCCAATTAAAAAAAATTCAACCGAGCCATTCGACCAGCCCATTTTTCTTTTAGCCCAGCCCGGACCAATAGGGTCCGGGTCGGTTTAGTAGGGCCGGGTCTCCCGACCCGGTCCGAATCATTTTTTTAATTAATTAAAACTAAAAAAAATCAAAAATTCAATAAAAAAATCTTTAAAATCTTTAAAATTTTCGAAAAATCATCAAAATTAAAAAACATATTTTTTTAATTTCAAAAAGGTTTAAAATTTTATTTTTATTCCTTTTTATTTCTTTTTTCAAATATTAAAAAAATTCAAAAAAAAATTAGAAAATCCAAAAAAAAATTAATAAATGTTTTTTTAAATCAGAAAAGCCAAAAAAAAATTTAAAAGCTTAAAAGGCTTTTTTAATTTAATTTCGGAAAATTCGAAAATATTAAAAAATTCAAAAAATTCAAAAAAATTCAAAAAAATTCAAAAAAATTCAAAAAAATTCAAAAAAAATTCAGAAAAAATTCAGAAAAAATTGCAAAAATTCAGAAAACCCTTAAAAAAGAAAAAAAAGACCAAAATTGAATAAGCCTTAGGGCTTTACATTAGGCTTTTTTTGAATGTGTTGCCATGTCTTTAGTTAACACAAAATTAAGTTAGGTACCGAAAGGGCGTTAGTCGCATGACTAACGTAATCAAGTCCCCGACCCTAGACCCTCTGGTTGCGTAAAGGTGAGACAAGCTCCCATGTCTCACTCGGTTCCTAATCGACCTTAATCAACTAGTAGCGACTCCTTACTTGAAGTTTTTTATGCATACCCAACGTCGCGCGGGGTATGGGCTTGGGAGAGCCCGAGTTAATTAAGGGCCGTCAGCCCGAAATTAACAATACCCCTAAACCTATTATTTTCAGAAATTTTTAGGTCGCAACATATACTTTTCCGCAAACGAACCATTCTCTCCGTGACAACAAAATGATGAAAGATCAGTCCTTTGGGTTGTCATGATACTAATAGGACCTTCAGTGCTTTCCAACTCATTTTGATATGTCTTGTACCCATTAGTTAGAACGTCATTTACTCCCCACGCCATCTCCCTCGATAATTTTTCGAATGATGGATCTTCGAATTCCATCACAATGAAGTCTATCACCTTGTCAATACTCTCCAAGAAAAATGGTATAAATAGTCTATAAACTTTGATCAAATATGTAATTAGATTATTAACATTTTAATTTGTTCAATATAATTCATAAACTTTAGCCTAGTGTGCAATGTAGTCCATGAATTTTTAATTTGTTCAACGTAATATTTGAACTTTTAAAATATATTCAATACAATCTTTGAACTATAAGAAAATGTTCAATGTAATCATTGCCCTTGAATTAATAGAAAGATTACATTAAACATTCCCATAGAATTCAAGAATTGTATTACACATGTACTTAAAGTTTAGATATTACATTGAATAAATCGAGAGTTAATCCATATTATACATTGGATTAAAGTTCAAGGACCCATTGAATAAATTAAAAGTTCATAGATCAAATTGCTTATTAGCCCACACATTGGGTACTTATAAGGACTGAACGGGGCAAATTTTCCTCCAAAGAGAGCCAAAAATGGGGCAAACAACAGGAAAGGAAACAAGGATTTGGTTTGGTTTAGTGGGGTGGGGTGGGGCGGGCCAATTGCCCCATGTGTATATATTTGGGAAAATTCCAAGAGTGCTTTCAATTTCTTAAATAAGGGTCTAAATTAAACTTTGTTCAAATAAAGGCTTGAATTACCCTCAAATTCTCAACTAAGGGCATTTTCTTTTTTTTCTTCTTTTTTTCATTTTTGGACTTGACCAGGTCCTTGAAAGGCTCAAGGAGAAATAGGTGAGAGATTTGCCTTGAGATAAAAGACCCTATGATGTCCTTCATACTCCCTTGGCTATGAGGGAAGAAAAACTCCACACAGCAAATGGGGGGTATTGGGGTTGGAGTGCTCACTAACAAAAGTAAAATGAGCAAATAGTCCCAACATATAGAGATGCACTAAGAATGGGGAGGTCTTATAGGCAAAGCCAATTAAAGTGGACTTTCTATCAAATAAGGTATTAAAGTGGCTATATCAATCTTAAAGAATAATTTAATCTCACCAATTGGTCAAGGGAATTTCTGACCTCTACATTTTCTTATTTTCTTTCCTTTTTTCTCTTTTTTTTCCAAAAAAAAAAGACAAACTAAAAAATAAAATAAAAGACTAAAACTTAAAAAAGAAAAAAAACACAAATTTAAAAACAAAAAATACAAAAGCCAGGCGAAGGGCTAGGGCTAGCCACCGCCCCATTGGCGATTGGACGATAGCCATAGGCAAGGGAGGGCTATTTTTTTTTCTTTTTTTAAATTTTTAGCATTTTTTTCTTTTTTCAGGTTTTTTTAAAAGAAAAAAGAGAATAAAGGAAAAATGAAAGAAAATAAGGAAAAGCAAAGGACAAAATGCCCTTGACCAATCAATGAGGTTAGGCTCTTCTTTGAAATTGACATGGCCACTTCAAGCCCTTATTCAAAATAACGTCCGTTCCAAATCATTATTTAAGAAGACAAAAACACTTCAGGTTCCTACGTGAGACAAAATTCACTTCAAGTCCTTATTTTGAAAAATTAATGGCACTTTGAGGTATTATTTGGAATTTTCCCTATATTTTTTGTGTCTCATATATGTTTATTTTTGTTGGGTTAATACCACAAAAAACCCTAATTGGTATACTTGTAAAAAATTTACCCTCTATTAGTTTTCATTAAATTTTATTATCAAACTACGTTTTCTTTTTTTCTTTTCTTTTTTTCCCTTTTCTCATTTTTCCATAAAAAAGACAAACTAAAAAAGAAAAAAAAGACTAAAACTTAAAAAGAAAAGAAAAGAAAACACAAATAAATAAAAAAATCTAGGCAAAGGGCTAGGGTTAGCCACCACCCCACCGACAATGGGGAGGTGGTCACAGGCGTGGGAGGGCTGCCAGCCTTCTCGCCTGTATTTTCTTTTTCTTTTTTAGTTTTAGCCTTTTTTTATTTTTTTTTAAAAAGAAAAAGTTAAAAAATGAAAATGAAAGAAAATAAGGAAAAGTAAGTGACAAAAATACCCTTAACCAATAGGTGAGATCGAGTCTTTCTTTGAGACTGACATGGCCACTTCTTGCCGTTATTTGAAACATAGTCCATTTTAAGTCCTTCTTTGTGAAGGGCATGACCGCTTTAGTCATTTATTTAAAACAAAATCCACTTCAAGTCATTATTTGAGAAAATGAGGACACTTAAGTTTAAAATTTTTGAAATCTAAATAATATTTTAAATTTTGGCCGGATTCTTTGCTTCATTTGAATACAAACAAACATTGTCACAATGACTACAAAGAAAAATCTCTTTTGCCCCAAAAAATTAGAACATTGTGTAATTTCAAAATTATGAAAGAATCATGTGTGATTCTATGTATAAAGTTTCAAGTATCTAAGGTAGGGGTGTCAAATGGGTGGGTTGGGTCGGGTCAAAAATGGCCCGACCCATATCGACACATTTAATCTGTTTTGACCCATTTTCATGCAATATAATTTTGATGACCCATATCCAACCCAACCCATACCCGACCCATATTACTAACACATATTAATATTTTAACTTAATTTAAGAAAAGCTACTCCCACTTATTTAATCCACTTTAAACTTTTCACATATAAAAATGCGGATACCTCTAAATTGAAATAGTTTTTGGAAAATAATTTTTAAAAAACGATTTTTTAATTATTTTTTAAAAATTGAATTTATTATTATTTTTTAAAAATTGAATTTTTTATTATTTTATTTTATTTTTTCTTTCTTTTTCTTTTTCTTTTCCCTTTCTTTTCTTTTCTCTTTTCTTTCTTCTTCCTTCTCCTTCCCCCTTTTCCTCTACTGGTGTTGCTCGACGGTGACTTACCAAGACGCAGACCAACGAGCCCGAACTCAACCAAGGCCGACGAACTTGAGGTTCGGCCGATCTAGGCTCCACTGAGGTCACTAACAGTGGTCAAGTTCGAGTTCGCCCGGATCTGGCAAGCCACAAACTTTGATGTGGCCAGCGAGTTCGAGGCTCGTCTACCTAAACTCAGATGAGCCGTGAACTTTGTTGCGACTAGTGAGTTCAAGGCTCGCCTACCTAGACTTGGGCGAGCCGCAAACTTTGTTGCGGCTAGCGAGTTCAGGGCTCACCTACCTAGATTTGGGCGAGCTGCAGCTCGGCCAAGGCCGATGATCTCATGACTTGCCTGTCTAGATCTAGGTCGAGCTCCAATTAGAGAGCTTAGGGCTCACCAGTCGAAGCTCTGTTGTGCCCAAATCTAAACGGAGCTCCAATTGGCGATGGCAAGCTCGAGATCGATGATGGTGATGGCGGCGTGATGGCGAGATCGGCAACAGAGGTCGAGAACGCATAGAGGAGGGGATGGAAAGAGAGAGATAATAGGTCTATCCTCAATCTATATTTGACTCATATTTAACTTTCACTTGACCCATATTTGACCCATATTTAACTTTCACTTGACTCATATTTGACTCATATTTAACTTTCACTTTACCCATATTTGACCTATATTTAACTTTCACTTTACCCATATTTGACCCATTTAACAAAAAGTGAGTCATAATATGGGTTTATGACCCATATTGACACCTCTAATCTAAGGTGAGAAAAGGTAAGTTAGGGCCTCAACAATAATCGGCAATATGTAACTTTATTTTTTCTTTGATTCAGTTTCACGGTCCCACTTATTTTGATTCACAATTGGAACTTGTCACATCATTTACGATTGAATTTCGGTAGGATTTCATTTTTCATCTAGCATTCGACAATGGTTATATAGGGATCTACCTCTTGGAAGGTAGTGTGTACACTTTTCCCTAAATGAAACATTCTATCCGTAACATCTTGTCATGATGCTGGCAGGACCCCATTGATTATCTACTCATTTCAATATGCCATGTACCCCGTGGCTAGAGCGCCATTTAGGGCGCGAATAATAACATTTCTGTTCCATAAATCATTTCTGGAACAGAAATAGATTTTTCTATTTCTATTTCTAGATGAGTTTCTGAGCCAAAAAACGCGTTTGATAACAACAAAAAATTTCTATTCTTGAAAGAGAAATTCGTTTGATAATCAAAAATTTTTTTACCGCATCTAAGTAGTGATGATAATAGGAGGAGCGGGGATTGGCGGCGGCGACCGGCGGCAGTGGGCGACCAGTGACGGCGGGCGACCGGCGGCGGCCGAGGGCCGACGGTGGGCAGGGGTGGTGGTGGTGGTGGTGGTGAGTGACGGACGGAAACAAATTTCTTCGAGTAAGGAGTAAGAAAGAGAGAAATAATTTCTGATTTCTGTTCCAGAAATAGAAAAGTAAAAAAAATTTGTTTCTGATTTCTGTTCCAAACCTATTTCTGGAATAGAAATTTGTTCCAGAAATATAAATGAATTTTTTTTTACCAAACGAATTTATATTCCAGAAATAGAATGGTTACCATGCGCAGCCTTACTCCCCCGCCATCTCCCCCAATTATTTTGTCACATGATGAGTCAATTCTATCACAATGAAGTCTTCTCACCTTCTTATTACCCTCAATAACCCTATCCTATGGTTATTATTGAAAAAAAATTCTTACGAAATTTTGATGATTCCAAAGTCGTATTTGGTACTACCCATCAAACGGGTAAATTAGCTTTATAGATGTCAATGATTCTTTTGTATTAGCAAAAATGAGAAAATAGGCTATGATGATTGAGATGAACAAGCACTAGTGGGATTGGTATCTCATGCTGACTTGAAGGTACCTATGTCAAGCTAGTGTTCTTAGGGTCTTTGATTACTTTTAAAAGTGGAAGAATCATTGATCTTGTCATCACGAATCATTTTATTGGTATTGTCATTGGAGATTGTCAATCAAGTTGCTCACGATTTCCACCTACCGATAATGAGCTCCAGATCGTACTATTGAGAAGTTAATAGTGATGATGGTGAAATACGCAAATGAAGATGATCGTTGATGGAATAAGAAATTACCATTACGTGCATTGAATTCCATGATTGAAAAACTGGGAAAGACATATAGAAGTGGCTTTCAGGTTTTTACACTCAGGCGATGAGAGATGTGCAGCAAACTTCATTTTAGGAAATCAACGAAATTCAAGAGAAGCGACTGCACAAGCAATCCTAATTCTGGCATATGTCTCCAATAACTCTTAAACAGTCAGCTGGGTATCTTTGACGGTCTCCAACAGTTAAATTGAAGACTTCTATAAATATGGATCAGCGAAGCTTATAAGAAGTTGGATTAAGAATTTGTTATAGTTGTGCTTTTACTCTAGAAATCATCTCTGCCGATATCTCTGTAAACAGTTGGCTTTGTAGTAGCAAATAGTCAAGTGTACAAGTGTAAATACAGTGACTATGTCATGATAATGCAATCCATCTTGTGAAAGTAACAACATTTGTCAGTTGTCACTTGCATTGCTAATTATTAGTGGAATCCAGCCGTCGTTAGACAATTAGCTAGAGAGAGGATGTAGGCTTAGATATAAAGTCACACCACTATAAACATGTTGTGTGATTTATTTCCGGTGTTTATTATCTGCATTCTCAATGCACTATCTTCACACGCTAGTTTATATATTTCACTATCTGCAATATCGATCGTTATTATTCCTTGAAAGATTTTCAATATCATTATACAACTTATTCAACCCCTTTTCAGGTTGTGTTGTTAGCCCCAACACTTCTAATAATGACAAGCAAGGGGCACGGCGACCCACCCCAAAGTGGGTTATCTTGTTTGTAACCAAACCAAACTATTGACACCCTTACCAGAAATCCAACCAAAATATTTAGACTAAGGGCGCGAATGATAACATTTCTGTTCCAGAAATCATTTCTGGAACAGAAATAGATTTTTCTATTTCTATTTCTGGATGAGTTTCTGAGCAAAAAAACACGTTTGATAACAACAACAAATTTCTATTCTTGGAAGAGAAATTCGTTTGATAACAAAAAAATTTTTACCGCATCTAAGTAGTATGATAATAGGAGGAGTGGGGATTGGCGGCGGCAACCGGCGACCGGCGGCGGCGACCGGCGACCGGTACATGGCGACCGCCGACCGCCAACCGGCGCCCGGTGCACGGCGACCGCCGGCAGGCAGAGGATGGCGGCGGGCGGCGGAGCTGATCGCCGTCGGACGTCGCCGGTCGGCGGTCGCCGTGCACCGGGCGCCGGTCGGCGGTCGGCGGTCGCCATGTACCGGTCGCCGGTCGCCGCCGCCGGCGGACGAGGGTCGCCGGCCGCCGCCGCCGATCGCCGGGCGCCGGGCGCCGGACGCCGGTTGCCGCCGCCGCCGGTCGCCGGACGCCGGTCGCCAGCCGCCGCCGGTCGCCGATCGGCGGTCGTCGTGTGCCGGGTGCCGGCGGCCGAGGGCCGGCGACCGGCAGGGGTGGTGGTGGTGGTGGTGAGCGATGGACGAAAAAAAATTTCTTCAAGTGAGAAGTAAGAAAGAGAGAAACAATTTCTGATTTCTATTTCTGGAATAGAAATCAAAAAATTTTTGTTTCTGATTTCTGTTCCAAACCTATTTCTGGAATAGAAATTTGTTCCAGAAATAGAAATGAGAAATTTTTTACCAAACGGATTTCTATTCCAGAAATAGGTCTGGAATAGAAATATATTCCAGAAACAGAAATAGAATGGTTACCATGCGCGTCCTAATCAGCCCAACTAAAGTTTAAATCTACAATCCTACCTTACAAGCATGCAAGCACGCGCACGCACACGCATACGCACAAAAACATTGGGGACAAAAGTTTTAGCCATTAGCGTGCCTAATTAATGATTTGTCATTTATTCTTCGATAAAACGACATGTATATGTTATATAGATTTGGACTTTTGTTGATTAAGGTTGTTTTAAAATACTATGGTGACGTTTGTAAAATGAATGACCTTATCAATGTAGTAAATTTAGATTAACTTGGTAATATATATTAATTAAGAGAAAAATGTCGAAAAAGTCATAAACATATTATATTTGTGCCGATTTAGCTCTAAATCTTTTGATTTTGTACCAATTTAATTATTCCCACTAATTTTGGTAGATACACTGGTAGAATATTACTAACATGGATGCCGGCCAACTTACGTGGCACCATTGTGCGAACCCAAACAATTATTAATATTTTTTAATATTTTTTTATTCTTTTTATTCCTTTTTTCCTTCTTCTTCTTTTTTTTTTTTTCATTTTTTCCCTCTCCTTTCTTCTTCCTTTTGTTGATGACCAACCATCGGCCATGGTTGGGTGAGTTGGCCTTACCTGGCCATGGCAAGGCTATGCCCCGACAAGGCCAACCCTCGCCTGGTCAAGGGCAAGCACTAGCAAGGACTCCTCTTGCCAAATCTAGCAAGGTCGGGCCTCACCCAAGCTAGGGACTTTCCTAGATTTGGCAAGAGAAGCCCTCACTAGGGCTATCTTCGCTCGGGTCAAATCTGGTAAGGCCAACCCTTGTCATGGCTTGGCCAAGCAAGGCCATTCATTGCAAAAGGGAGGGAGAGAGATAAAAAAAAATCAGAAAAAAGTGAATAATTATGAAATTATTATTAAAAGTTGTCAATGTTAGTATAAGCGGTGCCACGTAAGCTAATCGGCATCCACGTCAGTAATATCCATCCAAAATTAGTTAGAATTACTAAATTAGTACCAATTCAAAAGGTTTTAGATTAAATTAGCATTATTAAAAGATTTCGAACTAAATTGACATCGATATAATAAATTTAGAACTTTTCTAACACTTTTCCCTGTTAATTAATATCGTGAGATTGATCGGACGCAAAGTGCATGCTAAAGGACCAAAAGAAGCCTTTAGACTTCCTGCAAAGGTAATTTTGTTAGAAAAATAATCAAATCCCTTCGAGTCAGGACCATAATCTAAAAAGAAATATGTATGATTTCTTACAAATGGGGACTATATTTTTCTTTTCAATAAATGAGAATATGTAAGGTTTACTTTTTTTCCCCCTAATTATAGGATAAAAAATCTAGAAATCTTATGAGCCAATCACTTTTTAATTAAATGGAATGATTGAATCAAAGGTAATAATATAATCAAACCATTTTAACAAGTGTAGTCATTAGTAAGGGTGAGCATCGAGTCTTGTTCAACTCGGAAACTAGGATTGAGTTGCGCGATTTCCAAGTTGAACCAACATTTTGGCACACATAAATAAACAAACCATGGTCTTCAACATAAAGAAACAATAATATAATCACTTAGTCAACATTTATTTTATGTAGTGGAATGGGGCAATGCTACTATTTTATTATAGATATTTGATTTTTTTGGACAAAACAAAAATTGTATTAGTTCGGGCTGGAACTAACCGAGAGTTACAAGGACCCATCTTGAAACCCCAATCACCCCTAGTCACAAGCAACATTCGACTAAGGGTGCGTTTGGTTGGGCTTTCCCAAGGGGCTTTCAGCCCCGAAAGCCCCTTGGGAAAATGCAAGTGCGTTTGGCTTGCAATTTTGAAGGGCTTTGGGGAGATGCAATTGCATCTCCAAGTATCCTTAAAGGCCCTTAGGTGAATGCAGGTCTAGAGGTGCATTTGCAAATTGCATTTTCGGAATGCAAGTTGAAGGATCACTATTCATCTTCCTCACGTGGCCAACACCACCGACGACCGCCAACCGCCGGCGACCGACGACCGT
>MU089998.1:0-53524 GCA_014858505.1 Corymbia citriodora subsp. variegata
GGGAGAGGACGAGGAGTAGAAGGAAGAGGAATGTCCAGACAAAATGATCTGGGAGGTTCGCCATGTAATCGAGAGAGAGAGAGAGAGAGAGAGAGAGAGAGAGATGGACAATGGCGCATATCTCTTGCAAGCATAAGGTTGAGAATTAGGCAGGCATTTTGGCAAGGAGTAAATAATGGGTGAGGTCTTCACAAGGAACAATTTCGTCTGCAAATAATACGTCAAACCCACATTTAGATCAGTTCAATCAATTATGTAGCTCAAAGATAAAATCTATGCAATATTCTCTCGATAAGTATAGCCGACGGGCCACCTAATCGCGATGTTTTAAAAAATGGGTCCGCGACGAAAATAGCCATAGATCAATGTATTAGATATGAGAAATTTCAATAAGCTCAATAGGACTGTTTTGTGAAGGCAGCTTTTAAGGATAATAAGATTAATTTGCATTTGGCAAGAACATGACGGAATGGAAACCGCAAGTTAGGAGCGCCTTGATGTGGCATGTTTAGTGGTTTATTCTAGGAATTTCCAAAAAAAAAAAAAAAAACGCTACGTTGTTCAAAGAACAATGAAAAAACAAAAACAAAAGGAAAGCTTAATTAAAGCATCTTAGCGATTTGTAAGGCAAAAGCTTAATTAGTTCATAACCGCTACTCAATTAACATTGATATTTCTCTTGTACATCAAACTGAATTTATACCAATCTGAAAAATTATTGAGATCGTGTAATAACTTCAATGTACGAGAACAAATGCACTCTCGGGATGATGATATTTGGTTTCTAATCTTGTAATCGAGAGAATTCTTGCTCGAACCCGACTCTACTAGATTGGATTCATCATGATTGTTAATTTTGTAATGGGAAACCCAAGTGCACCATTATTTTTGTGAGATATGATATTTCGACTTGCATAATAACTACAATGTGGGAGAAGAAGGCGTATTATCAAAGCAATAACGATTGATTTCTGATTCTATAATTAGGGAAATTCTCGCCTGAACCTAAGTCCACAAGATTGAGTTTATGACAAACGTTGATTTCCTCATATCTACATGAGAGATCCATATGAAACCCACGAAGCCAACGGCGGAGTGCATTGAGCACGAATCTAAAGAAGAAATCCTCCTGTAATCGAGGGCTGGAAAATGAGAATTAGCTGACCGGACATGGTCTATAGAGAACAGCAACATGAGCGGGAAAGTTACTGAATGTTGAGCTATTTCCTGCAGGGCCGAACTGGTAGGTGACAGATAATTTCTGGGTTGGTTAAGCTACTTCCTAGAGAGCCCAATTTTAATTTTTTTCAGTTGGCAAATTGTAGGAGAGAGTCGATAGGAAGAAGGAGAAATAGGGTTTAGGTTGGGCAGATGCTAACCTTGTTTCGGCTGCTGGATACTCATATTTCTGGTTCATTTAGGTTAGACCTCGGCAGCCGCAAGCCCTAGAGATTGCTTAGACATGTCCTCCTTTCTTGCTGATTCTTCATATCCTTCTTTGGCACTCTTCATGGAATGGGACACAGTGGCAGACGCAGGACATTCGGCTCTGCTCCATTCTCTCTCTAGATGTTAGTAAGCGGGACGTTGAACCATGTAAATCCCGTGTGTCCTTGAGCCTCTTGTGCTTCTTTTCCTTTCTTGATTCGGTCTGCGTCCCTGGTCGTTTGCACTTCGATCGCCTTGGCCTTTGCTCGGTTGGATCGAACATTGTCGTCTGCAATTCGGTGTTCTCGAACTCGATCTTTCATCACTGATTATAAAGTTGATCTCTTACATCGGAGTCCACCTATATATGCCTTTACTTTTAAATCGATAATTCTACTTTCAGCTTCTTTTCTGGTTAGATCACCATGACTCTTAAAATTCATTAGAAACATGTGTTGGAGGAATGTGCAGCGCAGCGATGAAAATCATGTTAAAATGTAAAGAAAAAAAAAGTGGCTAATTGAGCAAAGCGTATCAGTAATACCGTCTTAAATACAATAATTTCCTCGAATGGACCTTAATCGAACACAGTTGGTTATGATGGAAACCATGTTCCCGAGATACGCTACTCATGCTCGAATGTTCTTTTCTTAGTTTGCATATTAAGAGAAGAGGAACTAGTTGATATAGCCAATGGCTGAAACGAGAAACAAATAATCAAAGAAGATCAACAACTCTTCAAGAATATATAAATAAAACCCATATAGAAAGCTAGGAGGCACGTCTTTGAAAGAGACACGACCTTTTGCTAAAAATACAGCACATAATCAATAAAAATCATAATAAATTATCAAATAAATAAACAGTGAGTGTGTTATTATCTATCTATTCCAGCTATAAAAGTACGTAGAGCCAACCTGTTTCTGTTTCCGTAAAGAACCAAAAAAAAAAAAAAAACTGTTTCTAGACTTTTTAAGGGATAATGACCTTATATCAATTGATTAATTGAATAAATTATAGATCATAGTTAAATTCATTTCTATTATTTGCTTGATCCTATCTAAGTATTATATTTTTAAGTTAAAGTCAGTATAACAATACTTTAACTTGAATTTACCCCAATCTTATTAATAAAATTTTGCTTATCGACTAGCATCTGGAATCAATATTATTTCATAAGGGAAACTGTGACGGTGCTTAAAAAATCATTAAAATTAGATATATAGTCATGGTTTGTGAGAAAAATGAAACTATATAATATTCAAAATAGTATATTAAAATAAACATCGCTTTTTCCTATTTTTAATAGTGGTTTAGATGACATTTGCTCTTGAAAACAGTGGTCCAGCTATCTCACATTATTCTTCTTTCTCTGATTCGAGACAAAACTTCCCCCATCAATTATTGTTATTTGCTTCGTTATTAATGTTGATGAACGGCTCCTTCTGTTCAAATTAATATATTTGGACCAATCATATCTTTTCACATTTTTGTAGTTCTCGTGATCCTTTTGTTTTTCTTTTAAATATTACATTTCTTTCCTTCTTTTTTAATATTTAAAGGATATGATATTTTGAAGATCTCTCTTCTAAATGATAGATTGGAGTAGACAAATTTGTTCGCAATTTTTATAATAGTTAAAAATGGAAATATTAGAACATACACCTTCCCCATAAAAATTACACAAGCAGCCTTATCTGTCTTGATTTTAGGGTTTTTATCTCCCACTCTCTCACTAAACATCAAATTAAGAATGGATAAGGCCGTCATGGAGAACTTTTTTCACCCTATCGATGTATATACCATACTTTTTTTTTAAGAAGTTATGTTTATTCCTTTCAGTATGATTGTCGTATAAGTTAAACACATTGTGTGATTGTATTAAATTGCAATAAACTCAAACTTTACATATATAATGAATCTCTCCTATATAGAAAGCAACTTCTTTATCCTGTCATAAGCCCTTGAAGACACTTGATTTTGATTTTGCTCACTTCAAATTAATAATCTTCTGGTTGCCCCTGTAGTCAACACGGACAATTACAGCCAGAATGGACTTTTGGGCAACAATGTGCACTAGTGCAATTGGGTAATCCAATTTCAAAAGTGTGAGGAGTAGGTGTCGAATGCACATTGCCCATAAAGTCAACATGGACAATCCTGTGGTGGAATGATTCTTTTGAATTGTCCAGCATTGATAGACAGGCTAGAAAGGCCACAATACGTGTGCTGATTGGGTAGCCACGGCTTTGGCAAAGATGGAATGATTGAATTTTGCTATTAACACAATTGATATATTATGAGAGATTCTTCAGGAAAGAATTGTAACTTGTTAATAATCCTAAAAAGTCGAAGAACTAGACCAAAAGGGGTAGTCTAGGTAGATAGGCAAGAGGCCCTTTTTTTATAGATAAATTCAACTAAGCGTAAAGCCCAAAGAATCAGGTAGGCTAAAGCTCACAGCCATAGAATTCAAGAAAATACAGAACCCATCAAGCTGCTAAAGTCAATCCAACAAGAGCTCCGAGGGGTAAGAGGACTTCAATTAGGCGCAATTTCAAGCAAACTCCGGGAGAATTGCCAAAAAAGTTCTAAACCTATTGGGGTTGTGCCAATTTAGTTCTAAACCTTTTTTTTGACCGATTCAATCCTAAACCTTTTAGGATTGTGCCAATTGAGTCCATCCGGCCAAATTTGGCCGGCTGGAGCTGACGTGGACGCCGGCCGGCGCCGGCGACAATATTTTAATAATTTTTTTTTTGATTTTTTGATTTTTTAAATTATTTTTTTGATTTTTTTATTATTTTCCTAATTTTTTTTTTGATTTTTTAATTTTCCTGTTTCTTTTCTTTTCTTTTCTTTTTTTCTCCCCTCTCCTCCCCTCCCCCCGCGCCAGCAGTGGCCGGCCACCGCCGACGAGGCTGCCGGCCACTGCGCGAGGGCCGAAGCCCTCGCCGGCGACCTCGCCCAGACCTGGGGGCCGCCGGCGAGGGTCGCGGCCCCGGCTTCGCCCAAATCTGGGCGAGGCGGCTTCGCCCCGATCTGGGCGCCGCCGGCGAGGGTCGCGGCCCCGGCTTCGCCCAGATTTGGGCGAGGCCGGTCGCGGCGAGGCGGCTTCGCTCAGATCTGGGCGAGGCCGGCCTCGCCATGGCCTGGCCGCGGGCGAAGGCGGCCTCGCCCGCGGCCGGCGAGGCCATGGCGGGCCTGGGCGAAGGTCGCCATGGCCTCGCCGGCCACGGGCGAGGCCGCCTTCGCCCGCGGCAAGGCCATGGCGAGGCCGCTTCGCCGCGGTCCCCAGGCCTCGCCCTGGTTTGGGCGAGGGTGGCCGGTCTGACGGGGGCCGCGACCCTTGCTGGCCGCCGGCGAGGGCTTCGCGACCCTCATGCAGTGGCCGGCAACCTCGTCGGAGCTGGCCGGCCACTGCCGCCGGTGAGGGGGGAGGGGAGGGAAGAAAAAAAAGAAAAGAAAAAACAGAAAAATAATAAAAAATAATAAAAAATTCGGAAAAAATAATAAAAATTCGGAAAATAATAAAAATTATTAAAATATTGTCGCCGGCGCCGGCCGGCGTTCACGTCAACTTCGGCCGGCCAAATTTGGCCGGATGGACTTAATTGGCACAATCCCAAAAAGTTTAGGACTGAATCGATAAAAAAAAAAGTTTATGACTGAATTGGCACAACCCAATAGATTTATGACTTTTTTGGCAATTCTCCCAGCAAACTCCTATGAAGGCGGAGAGAACATAAATGGACCAAATCATACATTGAGTAAGGGAAAATAGCGTACATGGATCGATTGGTGATGTCAATTCTTTAAGTAAGGGTATTTAACATCTGAAATAGGTCGAATTAGAGAAGCCATGCTAAGTGATTCATAAATAAACACTAATTTCAATTGATTATCATCTTGTATGATAACTGTGAGTACTCTTGAGTATATTTTTATTGAGGGATTGGTCTATGTAGAACAAATTGGGTCGTTACATCAAACATTAAACAACAGTGGGAGACAAAAAGTAACGTCATCAAGCATATTACAAATATTTATCGAACACTTCTAGAAATATTGGTTATTCAATCTCGATACGGAATTTAACCTTTAAAAAATTGAAATTCATTTGGATGTTAAGAAAACTCCAAAGGCACTCATTAATAAAATGAAGAGAACGCCCCAGATGCAAATTCTTATTATAAACAATTCCCCTCTAACTTACATGCTCTTGCGCAAGAGGTGCTACCATCATGTGCTGCCCGCAAGAATAGGATTTTGCATACGACCGTCTTGCACTTCATAATTTACTCTCTCGTCGACCAATCTCTTTGAGTTCACTGCCGAGCTCTATTACAGACCTATCTCTAAAGTCGATGGGCGCTTCTTGCTCGTCGTTAGCATCAAGTCTCCATCTGCTGAGATAAACATCGAACTCCATTCTAGAAGTCCGACGAGAACAGCAGATCGAAACAAGCGCACGTAACTTTGTCATGTCGGGCGTATACAATACATGGTATCACCATTGATGTATAATGCTGTCTACATCTCGGTTGTCTCTTGCGTTTACGTTTGAACTCCAGATCATTTTAAAGAACTAACTGGTCAGGACAAGAGTAGCTGTTCTTCAGCTTTGAAGGGTTTCTAAGTAGATAGGCCCTCGTCGTTGAGTTGGCTTTTGTACATGTCGGATAAGATGTTGGGATAGTACAGTCAATTGTGGATAGCCAATCTTCATCTTAATTTCAAAATGATTATGATGGATTGTCTTCCCAAGTGGCAACTTGGATTTTCAAAATTGCCGATCCTTACGGAAAAACGGCATGCCGCAGTAATGTAAGAACGGCTTATAAAGTCATTTGAAAAGTTTAAGGAGAAAGCGATATTTGGACGAATTGCAAGCGATTCACATTCAACCGAAAGGGACTGTTACACCATAACAAATTAAAGAAGGAATGGAGATGGTCCCTACCGAGCTTACCCAATTAATGTAAACTTCTTCTTTTTAAAAAAAAAAAATGCATAAGTACCCTAGGAGTGCCAAAACTTGGCATCGGGGACACTTAAGTGTCAAAAATTATAAATGATACACTTAAATGTCATTTTTCAAAATAAATGGATCATTTCAATGTCAAGTCGTTGGAATCCTAATGGAAATCTTATGTGTCAATTTTTTATTAATTTTCTTGCCTACGTGACTTGCCGGAAACTGAATCGATGAAAAATCAGCGCAAAACGTTGACGTGGATTTTAAAAATTATTAATTAAATAATATTAAATAATTAAATATATATTATTATAAAATTGATTAATTAAAAAAAACTTGCGTAATTTAGATTTGACCTCATGCTCATTGTTACTCAACTCAACGACCTCACAAGTCTAATCGAATTTTCATTATTTTACAAAAAAAAATTAATGTTTGAATAATAGACATAGAAATCCCAAAAATTCATAGTTTTTGAGTTTACATTATCTAAATTAAGAGTTAAAAGTTTATCTAGCCATGCCAAATACGAATTGACAGATGTTGAGTTGAGTTGATTCGAGTTAAACTTGAATATCTCAATTTGCTCATTGAGTCGAGTAGCGCAGGAAAGCCAATACCCAATCAAGTTGAAGTGATGAACTTTTGAGCACTAATCATGCGGGTCCGGTCGAGTTCAAGCTCTCAACCTTGAAGTGTTGGTTCCTTTAGTAAGACTTTTTATTGCATAAGATGTGAAGCAAAGCTGGGTATATTAAGAGAGTGATGATGAAACTCCGGAGCCTTGCTATCATTGCTTATAAAAAAAAAAACAGAGAGAGAACTCACACATATGACCACCACCTAAGGGCACCACTTAAACCCCTATGTTTGATCATCTGAATTTCCAATCAAAATAGGATTGGATAAGATATCATATGAAATTCACGGATTTTACTATATCATATCCATTATCTGATGAATTGCACTAATTAATTCAAATATATTCATATTATATCATGTATATTGTTTGATATAAATTGCATATCGGTATAAATAAACCTTGAAGTTGTACAAATAGATATGGTAAAACATTCTCACGATACTCGAGTACTTTATTTTTACTTTATTTTCCCTCTTTTTTAATTATTTTCTTTGTTCATTCTCTAATAACTTTTTTTAAATAATAAATTGTACTAATATACTTAAGATACCTAAAATTTGTAATAAATATAAATATATATTTACATATTAAATTTATGCTATAGGATAAACTTAGATTTGAATATATAAATAAAAATAACATTGAATTAAAAACTAAATTGTTTTTTTATTTTTAATTTCTTATATTTGAATTCAAATATTATTTATGTTGAGATTTACTTTTAATTTTATTAATTTAAGAATTTTGTAATTCAATAAAAATAACTTTTAATTATGGATATTATAAATCCCATCTACCCTTATCTCATCTCTCCTATGAGATAATTTTATTCGGGTTATCATGCACCAAATGCAAGATAGGATAAATTTTATTCTATCTCAAATTTAATCTTTAACTGCCAAATGCAACATAACTTTTTGTCATAGGAATGGAAAGTTGTTGCTTGTAAATATCCCATGGTCTCCATTGGGTTTTTCCTCGTACCTGGCCAAGACTTGAGTTACCTCTAGAAGAGCCAAAGCTTTAACCGCAAGAGGTAAAGGAGGGTTTGGCATAGACAAGTTAAGATCCCCTTAAACCCTAATCCCCAACCGATCAAGAAAGAAAACCTAAACCCATTCTCCCAATCAAACTCAAAGTTAATATCAAACATGGTGAGCCCTCAACATTTCCATTTTCTAGTAGATCAGGTTTTGCCCCAATAAAGGTTCTTGCGAACAAGCGAGAGCTTCTACAATAACACGGTACGGAAGAAAGAATTTGAAGTACTATCTTTTCAACACTTTATAAACGCATGATGAAAAAAGTTGATGCCTAAACATTTGTCCATTTAGGAGCATGGTTCTTGCAGGCCCTTCTCCATGCGAACTCGTCCGTGCCTAGTCTACACAAGTAGATTATAACTCCAGCATTTAACGAACCGCACAGAATTTCCTTTGGAACATCAACGTGTCTTTGTACTTTCTTGTTTGCTTCCTTGGGTCCTTCCTTCTAGAGAGTCTAACACACGCCCTCGACGTCGAAGCACGTCTCCCCTTGTATGTTGATCGATCCGTCATCTCGCGTGGTGTTCTCCTTTGTCGACTCACTCAATGCCCGAAAGATCAGGGCTCTTGTCGGTCTCATCTCATCATTCTAAACCATTAGAAGGGATAATTACCAATAAAAAAAGTCAATTCAATTCTAAAATTTTTAATTTAACTAATTTAATTCTAAATCTTTTTAGACTTGTCAATGTAGTTTTTCTCAATCAATTTTGATGGGCAATCAATGACATGAACAGCAGTCATATTACATGACATAGTTAGCATTGACTTGAATATTTTTTACGTTTTTTTCTTCCTTTTATTTTTTTCTCTTTTTATTTCCTACATCAATTCATGGCCATAGTGGCTGCCGGTCACAGGTGAGGGCGGCACCCTTGCCGGATTAGGGTGGGGACCACAATGCCCTTGCCTATGGCCAATGACAGCATCATGGCTCTACGTAGATCTGACCCAACATGGCAGTTCAATACACGAACTATACAGTATTTCCAGTCTCCGCCTAACCCAGATTTTGGGCGAGGAACGGTAAAAAGAAACTATCCGTTCGTTCAATCTCAATCTCGTTTTGGGGTTCGTGGGAGGAGGGCCTCGCGGGTCCCACATTTTCAAGTCAACCCTCCTATCACGTGCCTTCTTGGGTCAGCACGAGATTTTCGGACGTTTTGGAGGTGGAGCGAAAGGATGAGGGGGTCGTCGTGGCTGAAATCGTCAGCATCAGGCGAGGCGTATCATCCCGTGCACCCGAACCATACGGACCGATCCGACGTAATCCATGTACTAGGAGGGCCAATTGCTCGCAAGCTCTTGACGAGGACATCGCTCGTTGTTTCCAGAAAACCGAGGGGGGGCAGCATCGTGGTCCAAGCAAATGCTCGGGCTAATCGTACCATCACGCCATGTCGTCCGGGTCATTGTTAGGATTAAACCCTCGATCCTCGATCCATTTATCTTCACATCGACACCGCATCAACCTCACCATACCCATCAAGGGAACGCACATCGACACTTGGGGTTCTTTTTAATCGCCCGAGTGTTTCGGCGCAGGGATCCTTCCGAATGCCCTCGAAACGCCGCCCCCCCAATAGTCCCACAAAATCGATAAAAGTCGAAAACACTCCGCCCCGTCTGAACGTAATCCGCGCCATTTGCACGAATAATCGCTAATCATTCATTGGAGGTGGGAATCCTCCAATGTCGGGGACGAAGTCAAATTCCAATTTTCATAATTACAACCTCCCGAAAAACCTCGTCTCCGCTTTACTTACCTCAAACCGAGTTACGTTCACGAAACCTTCACGAGCGGACAATCCATACCTCACGCCGCCAGCCAAAAAGGCCATTGTGCTCTCCTTGTTCTAGATCTTCCTCCCCAATAGAAAATTGCCAAAACCCCACCAATAAAAATGTAGGCTTTCGCACGATCCCTCGAATTCTTGAACTTGGCGATCCGCGAGAACCCCACTTCGAGCTCCTGCTCGCTCTCTCCATGCGCTGCTGCGGATCAGAAGCATGTGCAGATCAAGAGCATCTGCAGATGCGATCCAACCCACCTCTCGCGCCGCCGCCCGATCCTCCAAGTCGCCGAGAACTTACAGGTCCTTCAACTCCTCCTCCAACCCTTCCGACCCATCATCCTCCTCCGCCTCCGCCTCCCTCAACCTCAACAGCTACAGTTCCAACTCCTATTCCTCCTCCCTCTCCGCCCGCCAGTCCCTGTCCAAAATCAAGCAGTTCCTGCCCGAGACCCCCCTCATCTACACCCTCCCCGACCTCCGCCTCGCCACCGGCAACTTCCTCTCCGGCCGCCTCTCCTCCTCCTCATGGCGCTGCGTCCTCCGGGGACGCGACGCCGTCGTCTTCCAGCGCCGCCTCAAGCGGCCCCTCGACCTCCCCCAGCTCGGCCGCCGCCTCTCCGCCATCACCAAGAGCCACCATAGCAGCCTGGTAAAGCTGCTGGGCGCCTCCGTTTCTGGGAACTTCGTCTACTTGGTGTACGAGTTCGTGGAGGGCGCCAACCTGTCGGATTGCCTGAGGAACAAGGTGAACCGGGCGTTCACCGTCCTCTCGTCCTGGGTGTCCCGGATGCAGATCGCCGCCGACCTCGCCCACGGCCTCGACTACATCCACAACTGCGCGGGCTCCGCCACCGGCGGCGGGGGCTCCGGCTTCGTCCACAACCACATCAAGAGCTCGAGCATCATCGTGATGGAGCCGTCGCTTAATGCGAGGATCTGCCATTTCGGGACCGCCGAGCTGTGCGGCGAGGCGGCCGAAGTGGAGGAGGAGGAGGAGGGCGCGGGCACCTCCGAGCCCGGGGGCAGCCGGACCTTGAAGAGGACGAGCAGCAGGGGAGTGAAATTGGAGGGCACGAGAGGGTACATGTCGCCGGAGTACCGGGTCACGGGGGTGGCGACCCAGAAGTCGGACGTGTTCGCGTTTGGGGTGGTGCTCCTGGAGCTGCTGAGCGGGGAGGAGGCGCTGCGGTACTGCTTCGACGGGGAGGACGGCGGCGGGGGTTACCGGAGGATGAGCGTGATAGACAGCGCGAGGGAGGCGGTGGAGGGAGGGAGCGTGAGGAGGTGGGTGGACAGGAGGCTGAAGGACTCGTACCCGGTGGAGGTGGCGGAGATGATGGTGAGCTTGGGGCTGGAGTGCGTGGAGGAGGAGGCGGAGAGGAGGCCGGACATGAGCCAGGTCAGTGCCCTGATTTCCAAGATGTATCTGGAGTCCACGGCTTGGGCTGAGAAGTTCGGCTTGCCCGTAGATTTCTCTGTGTCCATGGCACCGCGGTGAGGCGAAAGGCGGAATCTTTTACAGATTGTCTTTCTTTTCCTCGAAACCTATTCATCGGACAGAAAATCTGCATTCATCGCTGACAGATTTCGATCATAGTATGGTACGAATTGGTCGGACAGACTCGGTATTTGCAGTGCTTGCTCCATTCATACACAATAGTACTAGTGCCTGAATCGAGGTTTGTGCGAATGGGGTTCTGAGACCTGTAGCATCCTGGCGCAGCTGGCCAGCGATGAGCTCGCCTAATCTGGACAACTGGGTTGAGAGCAGTGCTAAGCGACCACCTCTCAGCAGTCCTAAATTCAAAGGGCTCGCAGCCAAGGCCAAGAGCGCAGCTGCAGCCATGAGTTCTCTCAGCAAAAGAATTGGCAGGCAGGGAGGATCTTGATTTGTTCAAGCAGATCTTGCTGAGGAACTTCAATCGGAGTTCTGTGAAGAGTTTTGAGGGAGATGGGGCGTGATTCTTTTGTATAGAGTGACATTTCTTCTCGAAATACTTGTATAGACACTGCGTTTTGGTGAGTATTCATACATGTTAAGACAATAGTACTAGTGCCTGTATCAAGATTTGTGCCAATGGAGTTCTGAGACCTGTAGCATCCCGCCGTGGATGGCTGGCAATGAGCTCGCCTATTCTGTACAAATGGGTTGAGAGCAATGCTAAGCGACGGCCTCTCGGCAGTCCCTAATTCAAAGGGCAACCCATACGAATCCTCAAACGATAAGGCCAAGAGTGTGGCTGTAACCCCAAGTTCTATCAGCAAAAGCATTGGCAGGCAGGGAGGATCTTGATTTGTTCGAGCAGGTCTCGCTGAGGAAGTCTTTCAATTGGAGTTATGGGAAGTGGCTGACGGAGATGGGGGCGATTATTTTTGTATAGAGTGACAATTTCTTCTCGAGATGCTTGTACAGACAGTGCATTTTGGTGAATAATCATACACGTTAGACAATTTTTTACCAAGTACAGAGGAGGAGGTTCTCTCTGACACTGCATCCCTCATCCGACCTTGATTTCAAGTGCGCTTTTTTAACACTGGATCACTGATCTTGCTGAGTTGAATCTGGGATGATTCTTTTTGTATAGAGTGACAATTTCTTCTCGAGATACTTGTACAGACTCTGCATTTTGGTGAATAATCATACATGTTAAACAATTTTTTACCAAGTACAGAGGTGGACGTTCTCTCTGACAGTGAGTGCATCCCTCATCAGACCTTGAGTCAAGTGAGCTTTTTTAACATTGCGTCGCTGATCTTGCCGAGTTGAATCTGCACTGTTTTTGGAGCTCGTTTGTCTCTTGTTGTACATATCCATACGTTCTGTACATTTCTATCGTGCATTTTCTGGGATCTTCTCTCTCGCCAAATCTATGAAATCTACTGTCAATATTGTCATGGAAAACCAGGAGATGCTGTTGGGGTGCCCTGGAGTTGCATGAACATCAAATTGTGAGAAGGAGATGAAGAATCATCTCCTTCCGGAAGAAATCGAAGAATTTCTTGGGAATCCTACAAGATCCATTCTTTCTCATCAGCAACATTGTCAAGTTCTACTCTACGTTATCCTTGGAACATTCCATTCTCGCATTATATTATATGTTCCTTTCCTTGTCTGGACATATATGAAATACTAAAAGAGCCAACAATCTTATTGTGTATATACAATCATATCTATGAGCTCTTCTTCTTTTTTCCTTTTTTTTTTAGGAAGGTTTTCTTTTTGTTACTATTTCTGTCTTTATGGTTCACTTTTCAGTCTGCTCTTACACTCGAGTTCTTCTTAGTATACTCATAATGAATAACCTTTCCTTTCTTTATATGAATTGTAATCAGACATGCAGTTCAGTTCACGGCTCAAGACAAAAACATCGGTTCATCCGACACGAAATTAGCGAATTCAGATTTAGCTTGAATTCCCTTTAAATAAAAAGCATCGTTTTCCTTTAGCAATCTTTACAATGATTTCACTTACAACTCTTCAGAATACTCCCAACCGGAATCACTTGGATTTTTCCCAAAGAATAAGTGAGAAAAGCAAGGACAAAGTAGGGAGCGGCTTTAATTACTCCGGCACCCTTCAACTACCTTTCGACTTCATGTTCACGGACCTCTAAACTTGATTTCCATGTTGTGAGTCTCCCGCTATTTCTTGTAGTCGTCATAAGGGTTGTTCTGCTCTCGACTAGACCGTTCGCATTGGGCTAATTAATGAATCTTGCCGGAAATAAATCAAATTGCCTCTGTGAATTTACATGATACCTCCTTTACAATAGCTAAAAACGACAACTCCCTCCAATTTTCTCGAGAATAATTTCGATTTCCAAGGGCTGGAATTGGCTCCAAAACACAAACTTGAATTTGAATAAATAAAAAATGATTGATAATTGGTCTTCTTTTGCCATCCATTCGTATGAGGGAACTTCCTCTATAAGGTGGTTGTTATCATCTTATATTTTGACCCAATTTTCGTAAAATCATTAACTTAGACCTAAGGTAGACAAGAATTGACTAAAAATTGACCGGGGGTATACAAGGCCCAAAGCACATTTTAAAGGGTTCTACACATTAAAACAGATCATTTGATGTCTATATTGTCACCCAAATTCAACAATTTAATCTTTTACCTTTTGAGACCTGTGACCCATTTTCCGCGGTGTCCGGAATTTTGTGATTTCCTAATTTTAGTTGCACATCCCAAACTAGGGCTCGCGAGCATGCTGACGCAACAAAAATCAAGTCAAACAATTGTCGCATTAGTCAAATTTCAGTCAAAACCTTTCGACATTCGAAAGAAAGGCTCCAAAACTCAAAACCATACCTAAAAGTCCCGGACTAGAATGACATTTTTTGAACTTCTACATTATCGTAAATAAATGATTTTTGGAAATAATTAATCATCGAGACAATGCTCGGTTTATGCCTGGTTTAATGAACCCAAGATTTAAGCCCTTGTGGGTCAAAATCTCAGTCCATAATTTCATAATTTCGCCTCATGATATTGGGCTCATTTGAAAGCTCATGACATAAGAATTTGAATGGCGCAAAGATTGCGCGAATTGCTCGCCAGACAGAAGAAATACAGCTAGAGAAAAGCGAGCCTCAACTCAAGGTGTGCCGGAGTGCATATATATACCCCTCATTTATGCATTTCAGGTCGGGTGAGTTTAATCTTGAGCTCTTCTTATCTGAAATCTAGCTCGATTTTTGAGTTTTCTCTTGTTTTCTTTGTGCCTGTGTAGGCATCTCGCGCGTTGAAGGTAAGTCTCAACTCCCGCTGGTTTGTATGGAGGAAAATGCATGTATCCCTGGGCCTCTCGTAATTAGATCTCGAGTTATATGATACGTCCTTATGCTGCTGGACTGTCGCTAGGGATCGTGCACGTCATTAGGCCATCTTAATGACCGTCTTCCGATATGGGATTAGGCCATCATGATGCTAGTTATTATGGAAATGTGATATAATGGTCGGGGCAAGGTGAGGTTTCGATAATCCAATTGAATTTCGATCCTTTAACCTGCAGTAGAGTTTATCTTTTAATCAAGCCAAAATTGTCGATGAAATTAAGCTTGATCAATGTAACAGGGCGAGCTCGACCACCTGAAAGAGGGGCCATTTGACGGCCATCGACATGAGAACAAGAAAAAAATGTTTGCGACGGATGGGCCGACTAGCACCTGTATCAAGCTAAATTTGGGCGTATTTATTTCGTCGAAAATTAACAGCTTCAAAATTATTTTCTAAACAATGATCGCTTATTCTTTTTTAGAGATGAATTAATTAAAACATTTCAGCATCGATTTTTTTTTATAATAAATATAATTTCCGTTAATTAATTTTTTTCAAAGTTATACAATAATCATTTTTCAAAACATGTTTGTCAGTTTTGAGTCAGCAATTGAAATCATAATTAAAGGCACTTGATTAAAAAGTGAGAAATGTTCTTACTTATTGATCAAAGCTTATGGTACCATTGTAGTTTTGAGCCGTACAATTGAAATTATAATAGCCATTTTCGAGTTGTGTAATTGTGAAACATTATATTTCCTTGAACATGATATAGAAAGTTATATCTTTTTAATTTCGAGAGATGGTCGATGTCATTTTTGAGTTTGTTAATCTCTAAGAAGAAAAAAGAATTCTGGAAATTTTTGAAATGACTCCATCATCAAAAGTGTTGAAATAAATTGAGGATCCTCCTATTTATAGAGATGAGAAGAGGAGCCTTTGGTCCTCGTCCTCAATTTTGATAAACATTAAGTTGGGGGCAAAATCCAATATTATCTTAAGTAGAGTTTGGCAATATAAATATGATTTATATTATTAGCTTATCGCTCAATAATAAATCTAGTAAATTAAAACTCAAGAGTTTATCTCTTATCAAATTCTTTTTTCTGAATATATCCGAATCTCAAATTAGGTAGATTTGAAAAAAAAATCATTTCATTTTTCCATAATCAAAGAGTAGAAGGTCAAAAAATAAGTTTTTGAGAATGGGTTTTTTTTAAAGGGTCGATACCACGAAAATCCTTAAATTAGTATACTTGTGATAAATTTTTTCTAATTATTTCTTTAACTACCAAAGATCCAAAATTAGTATACTTATGATAAATTCACTATATATTGGTTTTCGCTAATTTTATCATTAAATTATCGAGTTTAATGATATATGACAATTGATGAATGTATAAGTACAATGTTTTACTCTAAAGATTATTACAAATATATCATATTGTGATTTTTTTTTGTGATATTAATTCAATTTAACGAAAGTTAATGAAGAATAAAATTATCATAAATGTATAGCTTGAGGTTTTTTGTGGTCAAGAAATTAATTTAGAAAGAATTTAAAATAAATATATCAGTTTGAAGTTTTTACGATAGTAATTTTATTTATTTAAATGAGCGGATCCTAAATCTGGAATATTCTGCCAAACGCTAAATAAAAAAAAGGAAAGCAGAAATTGGTCGAGGTGTGAAATCAAGGGGGAGGACACGACATCTGCAGCTTTTGTACTTTTTCTGCGTTAAAGTCAGTGCCAAACTAAAGATTCCGTCAGAGTCAGGATCCAGGTACGCGGCCAAAGTTGCAGTCCGACGCTTGTCGCTTCCTGAAGTCTCCTCTCCCCATCAGCCCCTTCATCTTGTCTCGTCTTTTTTTTATCACCTCTCTTTATTTCCCTAAAAAAAATCTAAATTTTAAAAGTATTTCTGAGCGACAGAAATTAAGATTAAGAATTGAATTCGGCATTCAAACTTTTTTCTTTACTATATTTTCTATATAAGCTTACCTTAGCTTAAGTTTAAACCTTTAGGCTGAATTCTGCATATTTGATTCGACTAATGTTTTTATTTCGTGTTTTCTCTCGTATATGTAAAATATATTGACATTGAAATTATGTTTACTGACATACTGTATAAAGCATGAATCGAATGACTACTTTGAACGATTTCAAGTTTTCAACATTTTATTTGTGGTTTTAAAACATCAAGTCATTTATTTAGGGCATGTTTAGATAGGCTTTTACTTTATCTTCGATTAGTGCATATATATATATATATATATATATATATATATATATTGTAATCTTTTAAAATTTAGATTGTGATGGGGAAATGCGTACTTTTGTGTATGGCATATGTACGCATGATTTTCAATACAATTTTCATCTTCTGCATTTGTATTCTTCTTCTTCTTTTTTGGTTTTTTTTTTTTTTGCATTTTAATTGAATGTGCAAAAAAAATACCCATTCTCTTGAAATGAAACCAATTGGGCACCTAAAAAAAACACATGCCATAATTATACTCAGGCAAAAAGACTTCATATTTGAAAATTTGATATCTTTTATTAGTTAATTAACAAGAGAACCTGATTGTTATTCATTGATAGTTAAGAAATTTGATTATTTTTTTATAAGCTAATCAACAATAAGAGTGCCAGAGCACACGTGTTTCTTTTCCAAAGAATATTGGCAAATTATTTCGTCAGAAATCTACATGATCTTTATATATATATATATAATTCCAAGACATATTCTAAATCACATAAACCTTGAATATATTGAGAGGCAATGAGACTAAGATACAAAATGAAGGATGGAAATATTAAAATCAAGGGCTATTGTGTAGCTTTCGGAATCTTCTAAAATTTATGGTCATATCATAGTATGTATGAAACATAAGATAGAACTAGTCATCTAAAATTATAGGAATCCATTTTTCCTTTAAATAATAGCATAGATAGATAGTTTAGATAAGGTGAAAGGAAGTTATAATTAGTTGAAATCAGAAAAATGGAGAATTACGGGAGATAAATAAAACAAAAGGAACATTTTGCCGCTTGAAGGGATTATTGAGGATGGGTAAGTGGTTAAGTGCATTGTTAGGACATGACTGATTATGTACTCGAATAAGTGCATTGTCCAACCAGAATAATGTTGATGGGAGTCGAAGGTTTTTTTTATAAATATATATCATAAATGAGTTAAAGGTTCAAATGCTTCCTTTGGGGGGATAGCTTTAAGTTCGACATTTTATACCTTGAGTAGTGAGTGATGATAAAAGAAAGGAAAATTTTAAAATTTTCACTTCTTGTCTTTGTAATTTTATGTATTTTCTAATCAAGTCCCCATATCATAATTTGTTCATAATTTGTCTAATCAAGCCATTACACTTTCATAAACTTTCTAACCAAATTCCTTCAACACCAAATTCTTCTAAATCCAACTAACATGGCTGGCAAACAACATTATAATGTGATGTGGATAAAATTTTTCCACCGTGGACATTCACATCGATATCCATGTTGCTTTATTATCCATATCATACTCGGTTAGTGATGTTCTACACATGCTTTAAGAAGGGTTTGCATGGAGTTTTACACATAGCTCTATTGGGTCTGGCAAAAAATCATGGTTGAAGAACAAAACAACTGATAGTGAATTGTAGCTTGCACGTAGTTTAGGCCTTGACAATAAAGCCCATCACTCCAACCATTAGGAGCATAGAGAAAGATTTTCTTAGCACAACTCAGAGCACATGGACCTGACTCAGAACTTCACTTGAACACCTTCATGTTTATTTGCATCACACTCGGGCATCTTCTAGCATTCATGTCGACTAAATTCGATCAAAATTTGACATCGTTGATTAGGAAATTTCTAAAAATAAGATTATGATAAGAAAAAGTAGTAGTTTAGAGCTTTGATCAGAGAAATCGTCAAAGTGTAGATACGAATAATAAAACCTTTCCCAGAAGAAAATCAGAAGATGATTTGTTTATATGTTGATTGTGCCAAAGCAAGAAAAGTCGTAACTAGGATGGTCCCGTCCTGTGCAAAAATGTACAAGCAAAGCAAGGACTAGGCCGCTGGATATTCTCCTTCTTGGAACGATTCCAAACTTCCAAACCGACAAATCATATATATATATATATATATATATATATATATATATATATATATATATATATAAAACTACGAAAGACGATCGCTCACAGAATCAAACAGCTCTCTGCCGACTACTATTTTAGAATTGAATTGTTCAATTGTGTTGACGAGTGCAGCTTTGTTAAGCAATTTATTTATGAACCACAAGGAAAATCTGTGTATAGAAAGCGGATTAATATCACCAAAAAATTTAAACTGGTACATTTGTGATAAATTTACAATTAATTAGTTTTTATTAAATTTTATCATCAAATTGCTGAATTGGTTGACACGTGATAATTAAAAAATATATTAATTTAGAGTTTTACCATCCATTTTTCATAAGTGTATTAATTTGTCACGATAACAAAGAAATTAATGAATGATAAATTTATTATAAATATATCAATTCGAGATTTTTATAACTTTAATTCTTAATAAATTTATGAAAAAGATATTAATTTAGAAAGTTTTATGGTATTAACCTTCCATTTGGTCTAACAAAGAAGCTCCTTTTGACATATTCAAATGATTTCTGAGAAAGAGACAAGAGCGGGCGAGTCCAAACTGCGTGGAGCTGTGGATTGTGGAGGGGGAGCTCAGAGGGATGACTAGTCGACGGCATATCCCTCGTCTCAGAGTCTTTGCTCCAATCTGTGCAGAAAGCGACTTCTATCCTCCCTACTCATTTTCCCCTTTGAATATCTCAACAAAAAGGCAAAGAAAACAGATGACTCGCCTTCGCTTTTTGCTCTTGCGTTTCCACTTTTCTTTACTCCTCCTTGTGTTTTTATCTTTCTTCTTTTTTTTTCTCCCGCTTGGCTTCCGGGTTGGTGAGCTGCATCCCAGCTGCCTCGTGTTGACTTGCCCTCGATCATGGCTTGCTCGTCGTGTGCTGTGATACCTAGAATTTTAAAATTTTGGTTACCTTCCTCTCTTTTGGGTTCTGGGTTTTCTAGAATTTGACCCGAGTTCGGACTTTGAGTTCTGGGTTTTCCTCGGAGTTCTAAGGAGGAACCGCCAGCGAAACGTTGGGGGTGAGCCAGTTGTTATCCAGAGCTCAGCCGAGGAAAAAAGAGTAAGAACAGAGGTGACTAGTTATATTGAGTTTCCTTCTATCTTGCGAAGGTGGATAGTTTTTCTATTTGTTTCTTGTGGTCCGAAGTTTGTTTATGGCTGAATTTGGATCTTTGGCTTGGTGTCTTGACTGTATAATGGGATAGCTATGATGATTCATTCCTGGGTTTCTTCTGGAGTTGTCCAGGATGAGCCAATTATTTCAAGTTTGGGTCATCCCATTAATTCAACTACCGGTTGAAAATATTTGTTTTGTGTTTCCGGGAGTATGTTGTTCTTAGATGAATAAGAATTTGGTTTAGCGGAATTCAGATGCTGTGAAGCTGAATTTTTCGCCATATGGGTGCAGTGTCCTAAGTATGATTTAGTATCATCACAAATATGTTCACTCTTAGTTTACCCTTTTCCGTGCCTATGTGCCTCATAAGGCTTTGAATATCCATGGCTGTTATCATTGTTTCCCTCTGAAGTTGGAGCTCATTTTAGCATGGGATGCGGAAAGACATCATGGCCATGATTTATGGTATTCTAACTTTCTAAGTTGACTTCTTTCTTGTTGGACTGAGAATTTTTTTTTTTTTTGTTATCTTGGAGGAATGTTCCGAAAAGTTTCTCATGTCTGTATATCTGTTCAAACCTGTGCCTTCATTTGTTTGAAAAGAGAAAGTTGATGCAAAACTATGGCTTGATGTTTGATGCCATTCCAGATGGACTATGGCAATACTAGGGCATGTATTCTGTTAATTTCTGGTATTTGACAATTACATGTCAAAAGTGGAAGTTTAATTACCCATTACTTGCTTGAAGGTTTAATACTTCTGGTACTGATGATGTAAATGCAGGGTGCAGACAGTGGAGACTATGAAGTGCTTACCATTTACAATTTGGGATAAAAATGGAGGACCAAAAACATCCAAATCTGTGTCTGTCCGCTCTACCTCCACTTCTATGTCCACAGACCGTGATATGAGAACATCTTGGTCTGAACTCACGTCTCAGAATGCGTCTGATTTTAGCACAGCATCATCTGTGACTGCAACAAACCCATTTGCAATATTGTCTCAACGGCAGAGTAATTTGAGAGAATTCACATTCGAGGAGTTGAAAGCAGCCACGAAGAATTTCAGCCGTTCCCTCATGATTGGAGAAGGTGGATTTGGGGGTGTTTTTCGAGGTATAATGAGGAGCACGGATGATCCACATAAGAAGATTGATATTGCTGTCAAACAGTTAAGCAGAAGAGGACTGCAGGTAAGATTGGTTCTGTTGAAGTGGAGATATCATGCTCTCAGTATTGAATGATATTATGCAACATCTTGTAGCAGCAAGTTTGCAAAAGTGAAATTCTTTCGAAAATGTCAGATTGGTATTGTCTTTGCTTGAAGTTGTTCATGCATAATTTGAAGAATTTGTCTGAGGAAACATAATCTGTCTAAACTAGGAGTTACTTCAAAGCCTAGATCATATTTCAAGCTTCAGAGTTTCTTTGTAATTGGTCTTTCTTTAATTTCGTTGAGTATCATATCCTGGTATTATCTAACACCTCTGTATTTTTAGGTTTAGAATTTTTGTCCAATATCCTTCAACACTGTATAAATGCTGAAGTTAGATGAGTTAAATCTACTACTCTGTCTAAACCAGTTGGGTGAGTAGTTAGCATAATTTAAATGACCTTTCGTCCTAACAATTCACAATCATAAATTTAGCAGAAGCTATAAAAAAACTATTTACATGTTGGGACATGTGGTATTCTCAATAAATGTGGTCGAGGGGAGTTATTCTCAACTTAGGCTTTCTCTCAAGTTTCACCTGTATGCAACATGGCTATCTTCCCTATAGTTATTTTTAGCCCTGTCTGATTACTCAAAGATTGTGTAATGTGAAGGGATACTTCAAACGATTATCTTCGAAAAGTTGAGCCTTATTTAAAAGAGGAAATCGTCTGACAAATTCTTATGAGATTCAATATCTTGCTCATCTTGGAAATTTCATTCATTCCAAATACACTCTTCTGCTTGCAGGGTCATAAAGAATGGATTACAGAAGTAAATGTTTTGGGAGTCGTTGAGCATCCAAATCTGGTGAAATTACTAGGCTATTGTGCTGAAGATGACGAGAGAGGCATTCAGCGTTTACTGGTATATGAATACATGCCAAACCGCAGTGTACACGATCACTTTTCAAACAGGTTTCAGACACCTCTTTCATGGATTATGAGAATAAAGATCGCCCAGGATTCTGCACGAGGGCTAACCTATCTCCATGAAGGAATGGATCTCCAGGTTAGTTCCATTAAGTTTCTTTAGTCCTTCTCATTTAAATTATGATATGACATTTGGATAGATGCACTGAAGCATGTTATTGAAAGAAAAGGATGTCAAGCAAAAGACAGCCTATTGCAATGGAAGAGAGCATCTGTGCCAGGGAATTTGTTCTTTGGCAAGTTGTCCTCTGAAACTTCTAGGTGTAATGCTTATTGGTAGAGTAATGATACCTGCAATTTGGTTATCAGATCCAGGGAGATTGGCCTATCAAGGCCTGGAGGTAACAAGAAATTGCATCTTGAAAACTTTGAATCCTGGGAATATGATCAAGAGGAACATGGCCCAAATTCTGTAATACATTACAAGATCTAGTGTATAGGGTTGGCTCTCCTCACCACTGCAACTTTTTAGCAATATCAATTTTGGAAGACATAACCTTTTAATAGCTAATTTTTTGTTTGACTGTGTCTCCTGATGTTCTTTCTGCAACTATCTTTGGTAATATTTACATAGCACATGTTCGCCCTGCGATAATCATTACTTGTTTTTTGTCACAATTGAGTCCTCGTGTGATGTTGGGAAATACTGCCCGTTGAGAAGCACCACTCAAAGGGAACCGGAGAAATCAGGATCCTTCACACGATGAAAAATTGTAGGTGCATAGGAACTAGGTGTCTTCTGGTCTGGAACCTGGTTTCTATAGGCTGAGAAGTATTTTGAGAAGAGCTGGAAATAAGCTATTGAGTTATTGGTTTGGTGGGCTTTAGATGGATCATATTGAAGGCAAGATTTTGAGTGGGTAGCAAGTGGGAGGTGGAGCATCAATGAGAATAATTAAAAGAGGAAGGGACCACAGCACAAGTCGATCAGATGAACAGATGAACTAGCATATTATTTGGAGAGTATTTGAGAAGTTTGCTTCTAATATATATATGTATGTATATGGGATCCTGATAAATGCTTTATGGAGGAACTGGAAGAACCAAATGAACATGAAGTTCAGAAATGAAGTAGAAGAGATATGGAGTAGGCCTCTCTTAAGGAGTGAGTTTATTCATGATGATTCAGGTTAGAGCATATTTCGGGAGAAATGCAACAGACATATATGGAACACCAAGCAGTCTCGGAGATGCAATATAATAAAATCTTTGATTTTGGATTTCTATTAATTCCCTGCCACAGGATTCTCATTTAGTTAAGTTGATGGAAACCATTGCATCTCTCAAGTAGTTTGAGAACCAAAATGACTGAATCAGAACTGACTTAATTTCCAGAATGAGTTTTAGAACTTTTCTACCAATCTTCCCTTTCATGCAATATTTTATTTGTCCCTGGCAGTGATTTTGTTTTCCATTTATCTGTTAACTTAATTTTGCACTTCTCTTATCAACCTGTTTGTGGAGCAGATCATTTTTAGAGATTTCAAGTCATCAAACATTCTTTTGGACGACCAGTGGAATGCCAAGCTATCAGATTTTGGATTGGCGAGGCTAGGGCCTTCCAGTGGAGAAAGTCATGTCTCAACCTTGGTACGTTGATATTTATTCTTTGTCAATGCCTGAGTTTTATGAAACGTCCTGTTTCACTTAGACATAGAAATGAAAAGGTTAAAAATCAAATTGTTACTGTTAAATGTACTTTTTCTTTGCAATTTGATGTATGCATCGGACATCAGATGGTTGAACCCTATCAATCTATGACCAAAAGTCAACCATGGGAGACTCAATTTTCTGGTCAGTTTATTGAGGATAGCCTTTTTGTCCAAATCACAAGAATGTTTTTTTCATGCCTCATAAAGTTATTCCTGCAACTAGATATGAAATATCCTGATTTGCCTAGTCCTTTCTCTTTTCAATTTAGTATTATCTGAGGGAAGGAGTGAAGAACAATGTTTCTCTATTGCAACAGGTGGTAGGAACGATTGGTTATGCTGCTCCTGAGTACATCCAAACTGGACACCTCACGACTAAAAGTGATGTATGGAGCTATGGAATTTTTCTTTATGAGCTCATCACAGGTCGCCGCCCTTTGGAGCGGAACCGGCCAAAGAATGAGCAGAAGCTTCTGGAATGGGTCAAGCCAAATCTCTCTGATATAAAGAAGTTCCAAACCATCCTGGACCCACGGCTTGAAGGCAAGTACAATCTCAAGTCTGCCCAAAGGCTAGCCTCTGTGGCTAATCGGTGCCTCGTACGGCATCCCAGGGCACGGCCCAAGATGAGCGAAGTCTTAGTGATGGTGAACCGAATTGTGGAAGCAATGGAAACTGGAAGTCCTAAAGCCCCATTGAGAAGCGTAGCAATGAGAGATGAGTTGGAAAAATCGAGAAAAGAGCAATTTAAGAGGAGGTTTGTGGATCCGATAACTGGAGAGACGGGGTGGTTGGTTTGTTGGGCATGGAGACCGAAGCTTGTGAAGACGTGCTAAAATGAGGAGGCGAATCAAAGGTATTCGGCTTCTTGTTTGGTTACCTAGGATGAGGTAATTAACTGTTGTAAGGTTTTCTCTACAACTTTGTCTCCTTCTCAGGTTCTACACAACATGTATATTGTCCTGTTTTTGTGTGCATTTTACAGAAGCATTGCAAATGTAGGTATGTTAACACAGCTAAGTGAATGCAACCTTTGGGTTTATACAACTGCCAGTATTCAACTATTGTTAAACAACCGAATCTAAACCAGCACGGTGATTTTTTGAGGTTGAAAGGACCGATGCCCATTAAGATTCAGATAGACCGATGACCTGAAGCTTTCATGTTTTGCTTGTTCACATTGCCTGTCTTCTCAGATTCGTTCATTGTCCATCTCTTTCAGCAGTTGTTCCATTCTATAGGAGCCTAATGCTTGTATGAATGGAGAATATGCATAGAGAATTTACTTATTGTCCCTTGTGTTGTCTCATTATACCACTGGAAGATTATATCCACTAGCTAAAACCACATATATATTTAAGCCAAACATCATTTTGTCTCAGTTTAACAAGGATCAATGTTGTCCCTAAATAAATTTAATTCTATTATCTCTAAAGTGATTGCATACATGCAGAACGTGTGCATATATCTATGCAAACGCTTCACCTCAAGAAAGTGGTATTCTCGTACGAAAATAATAAGGAAAAATGATACAAAAAATAAAAGAGAGAGAGAGAGAGAGAGAGAGAGAGAGAGAGAGAGAGAGAGAGAGGGTTTCAACATTGACCAGTGACCAGCATTGTTATTTAAAAATGAGCAGCAACTATCATGTTTAGGTGTACCTGTTCTACCTAAGATTAAGCAAAGATTAAGCATTAACAATGGTAACGATGGTCGTGCTCATGTAAACGTCTAATACTAGCTCAGACATCGCGTGCATGAGCTCCTTTTAATAATACTTAGGCAATGGATTAGATCATGCTTGCTAATTTAAGTTAATTCAATTAACGGATGATTTAGCTTTTAATCTTCACTAGAAGAAGATTGAGCTCGTATTTCAGTCAACTTCTCTATTTTTCAGTTATTTATTTTTGAGGAACTTATGGGGTTGTTAGGCCTGATCAAATCCCAACTTTTTTTGGTTTTTTTACTCTTCCAAATCATATAAGCTTGCATAATAGACGTTATTTTGCTTATTTTCTTCATTAGAGGGGCTTGAAATGCATTGATGTCATTCAAAAATATTTTAAAACTTAAGAGGATGGCTAATGTTTGTATAGTCATTGAGCAAAGTCACTTATTTGGCTGAACCAATCATTTTGGTGGTTAAAATCACAAATCTTGTGACCTTGCTATTAGCCCTAAAATCACATGTCATGTGGGGGTAATTCGAAAAATCACACATGACATGACTTTTGTTGTGCCCAAAGAAGAGGTGACTTATTAGCTCTGCGATCAATATACTATTTATCTGACTAGACCGATCTCCTCGGTGGTTAAAACCAATTACAACATGGGATTTCATACAAAACTTAATAGTATACCACTTCTACGAACATTTTGAAGAAAAAGGTTGGACGTTTAGAATAAATCTAGCAATTTTTTTGAGGTCAGCGATTAAAAAAAGGGTAGCAATTTTTTTGAGGTCAGCGATTAAAAAAAGGGGATATGTATAGAAATGCAGCAATACCCTTGTGTTGACCTTTCCGATGGGATAAGATTTGAAGAAAATGGAAATGGTCCTTTGAGGTTAAGGAAGCTAGAGATGGAATATGAAAACGATTTAAGGTTGCAGAAATAGGTTGAGTGCAAATGTGAATGTTCCTACGAAAAGCATTCGAGAATGTCTGCCATTGAAATTCTTATGCATAATTCTTTATTGCATGGTTAGAATGGCGACACGTTTGCGCCGGCCACCTCTGACATCACGACTGACATCACGACGCCAAAATTATGGAATATTATTGCCAAAATTGTGGAATATTACTCTCTCTCTCTCTCTAGAATATTAAATGTGTTAATCTTCGTAATCTTCATGAGGTCCTCCGCGATTATAAAATTATCCCCGCGTGATTGCGATGATCATGTTATGGAGAGTCTCTCGAAACACTTACAAAATATATTTAGTAAGAAATGATTTGAATCTTTTAAAATATTAATTGCACATATCATAATAAAAAATCTTTTTCATTACCATGGAGTCGAATAATTACATATATAGTCATTAGACTTGTAACCTTTTTCTTTTGTTAAAGGGGTCTTGAACTATTAATTTATGCAATTAAATTTGTAAAGACAGAGTTCCCAAACAAGTCTTGCATGCTCTAATTTCGATGAAATGAAGGTTTTTGTATGTATGTACGTTAAAAATCAATTTGCACAATTCCAAACTGTATTGAAAAAAATTGAAATACAATTTTATAATTTTTTCGAGATTGACAGTAACTCTCATGAAGTCTATAGGAGATATTGAGATTTGATTTTTTTTTCTATTTACTCATTTTGTACCACAGTCACGCAATTCTCATTTTAATTAACTCTTGCTAAAACATAATATATTATTTGATTGCCTGAAAGTAACGTCAGCATTTCTACCCACTATAATTCCAAATTTACTTAGATTCGTATAAGTCTAGCTAGAGAGGGTTCGGTGTTCAGAATACTTGTTAAGTATCTTCGATTTCCGAAACACTAATTATTACCTAACTTGTCCTTTGATACTTTAAAAAAAAAAATCCTTTTTTTATTTACTAGTTTTCCTCAAAAGAGAAATGGAATACAACGTTAAAAGCTCCGAATTTCTTGAAATTGAGGGGCCCACATTCCAAGAACCCACCATGTCACGCACCCGATCCGCACCGGAAAGGGGCACGCCCGCCGAGGAAACCGCCTTTCCCGGTTGCCGGTGCCTCGCCCACGTCAGACTGCGGCGGTTTCGTTTTCACAAAGCACAAACCGACAAGAAGCAAATGCGTTTTCCCAAAAATTCAACTCCCTCGGAAAAATATATCGCCACCCAAGATTTCAAAAAAATCAAGAAAATATCATCAACAAGATCGCACCACAATCCTTTCGTCCCCCCATTTTCGACGATTCGTTACGTAATGCTCCAGTAAACCCCACCATAAAACCACGGGAAGAAGACAGAAAAGGGACGGTGCGAAGAGGATGAACGGGCGTGGCACTGGTGCATGAAAAGAAGGATCTTTGATTTTTCCATCCAGGAAAGTTTTAATCCTCGATTCGATTCTCTGTCTTTGATCCGCAGGTCTGTCCTCTGCGCTTTGCCCTTTACCCGAGATTGCGATAGTTCCCTCCTTTCTTGATTACTTGTCGTTAATTTCTTCTTTGACGTGTTGGGTCGCTCTTCTGTTGATGATCTGGGTTTCGTTTTCGCCGTTCGAGGAAGTGGGTTTGGGAAGAAAAGCTCTGTTTTTGGAGATGGGGGGTTCTGGCTGATACTGTTGGTTCCTAATTATCGGATAATTGGAAATTTTATTTGTTTTTTCGTATTGTCAGCTTCATTTCTTGTCACTTTGTCGAATTTCTTGATTCCCACGTTTACTTTGCTTCCTAGTGGGTTCGTAAGTTGTCGAAGTTACGATTGAGACACGAAAGTTTTCGTATTACGACGTTTCTTTTTTCGCCTTGTCCGTACTTGATCTTTGGTAACCGCCTGCTTCAATTTTTTATTTTTTTGCAGATCGTATGATGGCTGTGTTATCTGAACATTTAATTCATTTTGCATCAGTGGATACGGTTCTTTTAAATTTTCAAAGTAATTTGTCTTATGAGTTTCTTTATATGAGTAATTACATGGTTCCAATTTTAGTTACTTTTTTGCCAGTAGAAATAATATTTTTCTCCTGAATGCCTAGGATTGATCTTGATGATATGGCTTTGAATATAATTAGATTCCTCGTTTTTGCCATCCAGATCTTTTATTTTTCTCTATTTCATCGAGTTGATTGTACATTGCACTGGATAACATGACCATGTACGAGCATGATCCTGATGTTGTACGCTGGGGCCTCCATCTTCTGGATGTTTGCTCTATTTCCACTGCCGGTTCATGTGGCTGTGTAACTCGATATGATCCAGACTTGAGTAGTGTTGAATACGTTAGAGAAGGCTGCATTGAAGCAGGACAACCGGGCTACATCGGAGAAGAACAGCCGAGCTACATCGGAGCAGAACAGCTGAGTGTGGAGAATGATGAGATCATTGCGCATGCTTTGCAAGAAGAACTTTCACGACTCACTCTTGATGAAGCATCTGGTACGTCGACTTCTGGAAATGAACCATTACAAGCTTCAGTTTTGACCCAGGATTGGCTTGCTCCTTCGAAGAGATACTCTGATGCTGTAGGTGAGTTAATTTCTGGGTGTTTCTCTGTTGGCTTTGTTGCAACCTTCTTATTTTCAAGTTTTTTCCGAAGCACAGGATGGGAATATGATCACCAATTCGAATATCGAAGAGAGGGTGAAGCACGTGATGAGGTGGGAAATGCTAATTCATGTTCCAGCCCAGGAGAAAGATCAGGGTCTGATGATGATATGCTACACCTAGCAGGTGAATCTGCGCTTGATGGTGAAGTTGGCAAGAGGTTGAAGCAGATGGTCCCCGTTCCCGTGAGTGTTTCCACTGTGCTGAGCTTACTGTTAACTTTTATGGTTTAAAGCACAAGATTTATTTGGTACATTTCTCCGCCTAAACAATGATGATGTTCTGACTCATAGCATGTTGCTAGACTAAATGAAGTTCTATCCAGTCGCCACTAGAAAGAGTCTTTTTAAGCAAGACTTGCCTTGACATGTGTAGAATATTGGTCCATGTATCTAATGGATGTAGGGTATAGTCTGGGCTTTTGCGCTGATAAGTGTTGTGATGAATTAAACATGTCAGGACAAGGTTATCATGTAAGAAGGTTAGCATCTATTCCTCTTATGGATGAGGACCATGTTGAAGGACTGGAAACCCATGAATGGGCTATATTGTCAGATGGTTGCTAAGTAAAATCCTGTGATGTCGGCAACCTCAAGCTATTATTTAATTAGGCCAAAAGGAGCTATTATTTAATCATTTTTATGACCTTCAGTATGGTGATTTGGAATGTCATAGGATGAATGATTGCTCCATAGTCCAAAATTCATCATTCAAGTGAATGGCCAAAAGTTGCAGTGACCAGTAAATTGCTGATGCCATGAGTATATTTGAGTGCATTTTGAGCCTTTGTTCACAAAAGAAGTTTAATTGGCAAGACTTGATGCTTTCTGGTCTTGACAGTTTTAAGATGTGGCTATGGATGGAAAACTTAGCTTGCGGTTTTTGTTAAATGGTTAACAGAATAACATCGCCATGCCAGCAAATTTGTTTAAATATGTTGTACTTATCCCTTGTAATGGAAATGTTGCTGCTCATGATTCCTCTGATTCTTTTTGCAGCATGTGCCTAAAATTAATGGGGCAATACCTTCTGCAGAAGAAGAGGTGTCAGATCATCAAATACCTTCTGTAGAAGAAGAGGTGTCGGATCATCAAAGACTACTAGACAGGTTTTGTTCTTTCCTTTTTTAAACTAAAATTTTTTTTTTTTTGGGTCAGAATATACTTTTGTTGGATGATCAGATATTTAAATGTCAAGTGGATGGTTCTATCGGAGGATCAAGTAAAATTCATACTCAGTGGTTTTATTTGTAATTACTCTTAGTAGTCTATTTTAGGCAAAATAGAGAAGATCATTTGATGGTTTCATCAAGATAACTGGTGGTATCCCTGTAGGATGAATCCAGAAAATTTCTACAATAGGTGAAATTAATTTAAAAATAAATTTATTGGTTTCAATGTTTAAGATAGTGTTCCAATGCTTACATTAATAAGAATACCATGTAGGCGTTATTTATGTGTATTTTCTCAATCTTCACTATCATTGGTTACGCTTTCTTGTAAGTCATGCAAATTAGGGAAAAGAAGTTGGACTTTAGCTTCTTCTTTTTTCTACTTCTTAAAATCATGATAGGAGCATAACAGATACTTTGAAAGCTTGAACTATACTGTTGTCTTCTAGTTGTACTGAATTTAGGCGGAGCTAACTACCCCAACTAGTTGATACCATGTGGACTTACATGCTGTTTAATCTGTTTATCTGTTGCAGGTTACAGGTATACGATCTCGTTGAAAATAAAGTCCAGGGAGATGGTAATTGCCAGGTTGATTAACACACTGAATCTGTTGCATGAATTCGTTATAGATATCAGATTTCTGTGTATCGTGAATCGTGTGTTCCATATAGCAAGTATCATCATTTTCATTTTGTCAGTGTGATTTAAAATTTTTGTGTTGTCTCATGTTTCGACGATGCACCAATCTCTCTTCTCTCTAATGTCAATTTTTTCTAGCCATCGAGGCTGTTTTCCTTTTCTATGGTGCTTCCATGTCCTTTTCTTTACAAATGTGGTTGAGACACTCATTGCTTGAACTTTTTATCAGTTTCGTGCTTTATCAGACCAACTGTATCGATCACCTGAGCACCACAAATTTGTGAGGCAGCAAATTGTTCAGCAGGTAGTCCACTGCTTTAGCGGCCTTTTTTTTTTTACCCTTTTTTCCTGTTTGGTCGGTCTGTAGTGTGAATTTAAAGTTATGTTCTTTGCATTAATTCTGATGTTTATTTTTTTATTTTTTTTGGCTTTTTGATTGTTGATATAATCAGCTGAAGTCATGTCCAGAGATGTATGCGGGCTATGTCTCAAAGCCTTTCGGTGACTATTTGAAGGGAATGAGCAAGTAGGCAGTCAATTCTATTTGATTCTTCTCATCTTTTGCTGACATAAGATTTTGTTTATTTATCTTTCATTTGTTTTGGATGACTAGGTGTGGAGAATGGGGCGATCATGTCACTTTGCAAGCTGCTGCAGATTCTGTATGATTAATGACCCTTTTCCCCCTTCCATTCAATCTTATACACATGGCCCTCTTAAAATTTAACTGATAAATCAGCCATGACAAAATATGAGTCAGTTGACTTTTGTGGTTTAATGATCCTTGATGTATGAGTAAGATATACCCGTCTGAGGTTTTTGGCCTATTCTCCTACAAGAATACTTCGTGGGTAATCTAATATATATACTTTTTTAATCTCTGTAATAGTTTTCATTACAAAGTATTTGTAATGATGGGTTGGGCGAAAAATTACATTGATTTAGGTTAGTTCAGAAATCTAATATCACAAATTAATTGACTAAATTTGCAAGAGTGAATTTAGAATGTAAAACATCATTAGCTTAATGTGGATGGTATTTCATTTCATCTGGCAAACACCTTTGTATTGATAACTTATGGTGTGGTGAGTGGTGTGGGAGCAGAGTTACTCTCTGACTGACCTCTTGTCGACCGACTTCTGCAGTTAGCAGCCGCCATAATTTGGCCAGTAAAAGGGGTGCTGGTGAAATACTGGTGGTGAACTTGTGAATATGGGATAAAGTTGTACTTGTAATTGTCATTGCTGTTCTGGTGGTTTGACTAGTTAATTCAATGGAGCTTGAGTGATTTTTCCTTCTCTGTCAATAGATAGAGATTGTTAATGCATACTTCTTGCTCTATTGCAGTATGGAGTCAAGATTTTTGTGCTCACTTCTTTTAAGGAGACATGCTACATTGAGATCCTTCCACATATTCCAAAGTCTGGACGAGGTAATATTTTCTTTAATACTTCTCATTATGAAAAATGATTGTTCTGGTATTTGTTGATCTGAACCATGGCTTAAAGGATTCTATGCATCACATTGCAATATTTTAAAGGAAATCTGAATAGAAGATGTATATGTTAATCCGCAAGGTGGATGCTTCATTTAATTCTGCAATCCAAACCTCTGGAAGCAGGTTACTTAATACTCCTGATATAATCTTTGGAGGCCAATAGCAGGGCCTTCTTATTTTTTCTATATGGATGTTTATATGCTCTCCCCAGTGCCCAACTTTTATATTGGATATATATATAATTTGCAAAAGTTTTGTGGACATCAGTGAGTAAAGCTTAAGTCTAGGTGGACCGTATGGTCTGGTTCGCTTGATTTCTGCACGAATGATATTCTGTTTCAGTTCATTCCACTTGTTTACCTTGCAATTTTGGAAGTCTGCATACTACGATACTAGTTGCATTTGGTAATATTCAACTTGTGCACTGCTCACCTGGTTTATAGACTAGATATGATTGTACAGAAAAAGTATCTAGCTTGTCCATTTGTTTATCCCCCTCTTGCTGTATAGAGTCTAAATTGTACAGTCATCTCTTCCATCATTTTATTTGTAATCTGTTGCAACAGGAAGGACTAAGTTTTGATGGTATCTAAAGACATCATATGATTTGTACATAAATACTCAGTTTAGAGTTACTAGATCGCACATCTCTGGGTTGACTATTCTTTGTTTATTATTTCTTGGGTGAGAAGTATTCTTTGTTTATTATTTCTGTAAATTTGTGCTACTGAGTATTGAATATTAGTTAAATGATGCTGTAAGCTTAGTATCATTGAATCAATGGAACTTGATATTGCATTAACTTCTGTATTAGGATCTGTTTTGTTCTGTAGCTTACAGAGCTATGTGATGCATAACTTACAATTTCTGTTTACTTCCAGTCATCTTCTTGAGCTTCTGGGCAGAGGTGCACTACAACTCAATTTATCCTGAAGGAGGTTAGTTTTTGTGCTTTTGTAGCCTGAAAAAGGAGTTCTCTGTATATATTTTGAGTGACTAATTTTGCACGTCTTGGTGTTGCCGAAAGAAGTTGTGATGCATTCATATGGTTTTGAGTGAATAGTTTATCATGTCAACAAGCTTTCTTTTTTGGATGTCATCTTTAATCCCAGATATTCCTTCTCACTTTCTACTCATACATTTGTTTGTCAAGTGCTGTATAAGTTATGTAGTCTGTTCTTTCATTAGCTTGTCTCTAATATTAAGCCTTCTACAAGAGCCAACCTGAGAGGAGGCATTTTTTACCTTGTCAAATGCTTCTTTTAATGGATGTGGACAGCCTTTCAGTTGCCCCTAGAACACCTTCTTTTAGCTGATATGATCGAATTTAGCAATTTTGATGAATATCTTGCCACTCATTTGAATCTAGAGTTTTGTGGTTGCTAGTGGAGATGTGAGACAACAATACATGCATCGTATTAGCTTTATGTGCAGTGGCATTATATTGGGTTGGGAAGCACTTAATATATTATAGAACCAAAGCTCCTAGATCTTCTGGAACTTGGAAGAATTGTGTGAGTGAATTTAGATCCTTGAGCCCACTTTAGTGTAGTAGCTTGTAGTTTTAAAAATTCATCATGCCCGGTGGCCAGTCTAGGCTCTAAATATTGCAATCAACAGTCAAGGCATAACCGAGTAATAGCCTAAACCTTTTACATTGCAATTTGTCTGAATAAATACATTTTTTTCTGTCAAAAGGCATGTAGTTTTATTAGGCCAAGCTGGTTTGCTTATAGAATGGTTTTCTTGTTAGCAGTAGTTGCTTTCAACCATAGTGCTATTCCTTTGAAATTCAGGCAGTGGATTAAAAAACTAAGGTTCATCATAGTAATGGTATCGAGTGTAGTTTTTCAAACTTGCAAAGGCTAGAAAGCAAAAGTCGGTGTTCTTCATAATTATGTTAATCATAAATGTTCTAATTAGGACCTTGTTTATGATCTTCACTCATCTTTCATATATGGTCATCCTTTACGTATGTCACATGATTTTCTTCTTGGTAATGCTCTCTAATAGAAGCCACTACTGTTTCCACCAACAAACTTTCTTTTTCCTGGTTGAGGACTCTATTCTTGATGCAATTAAGCGGTATCAAGTGTGTGGTGACCGTAGTCTAGTTGGCCTGTTGGAAGATTGTCGTCTTGCACTTTCTTCTTCTATCAGAGAGGGATCTTAGCCTCCTGGGTCGGCCTGTTGATTTATTGTGGATTTTCGTTAAAACTCTGATATGGTTAATTAGGGAGCTTTAGTGGGCACTACATAGATGCAAGTGGTATCTTCTCTGATCTGCTTGTTCATGTTCCAGTCAAGTATCTCTACTTTTTTCGATCCTTTGCTCTTATATGTGCTGCTGATGGGGATTTATTTCAGCGTCAGCTTTACCTTGACACTTACAGAATTACTTGGTTTTGCAAAAGAAAGAGGAAAAAAAAGGAAAAAAATACTTTGGTCTTGCGTTTTCCTATGTTGTAATACTTGCTTATGCTTTTCAATGGTTTTGCAGAGCTGCCTGAACCGTCAAAGAAGTGGTGGCAGCGGTTGCTCTGAGACTATGCTAGACCGTCCTCATCGTACTTGGATTTTTGTCAATTGGAGCTCTATTACTCTCTCCATGCTTTGCCTTCGGAGGTCCATTGTGATGGCTCCGCTGTGTCTTGTGCATCCATACATAATCCAGGTGCGACGACGTTACATATGGGATTTAGCAAATGACGACAGCGTTACCTCAGTTTCTTTCTCTTGTACATATTTTTCCTCCATGAGCCCTCAAGACTTTAGTCGGTAACCTTCTATTTCATCTTTTGTAAATAGTGGGGGAGTGGGGTTGGGATTTTCATTGGTTGATTGGTTCATTATATGTACAAATTATACTAGGTTTTGTAGCCATTCTCTTGTGCTAGCCTTTTGGTCTTTTCACCGGCTCTGGATCCCCCGACTTTGCATTTATTTCACGGGAAACAGTCTCTAAGTAAATGAGAAATTCTTTTTTGCTATAACGGTGACAATCGAAGAAGTCATTGATGCAAGGTCGAAACTCCTCCACTACGAGTTTAAAGTTTAGGGCTTTCAGGAATTTGGGACACAGAACGAGATTACAAGTTCAGAGGGATTCCTTCCCCTTTAACAACAATTATTATTCTTTCATTTCGAAACTAAATCCTTCTTTATTATATTCTTTTTCTACATATTTTTCTTTTCTATTCCACATTCATTCTTTATTTCTTATTTCTTATTTCTGGCTTCTTCATTCTCGTCGCCTTCCTCAAATGAGTGAACTTAAGCTGTTAACCTCTCTGAACCTCCATTAACAATCCCCAAAGATGAGCTAAACTAAACCTGTTCCCGTAAGTATTATTTCTCACCGCCATTACCAAACTCTGATCACCACCGGTCGACTGCCTTCATCAGACCGTCATCCCTCAGCCTTTATCCTAACTGCCATCTACTCAATACTCATGCAAACGGCCACATCACCGATGAAGTAAATAGATAGTAAGAGATGTGATCAATAAACCGTTGCGAACGAGTGCAGAGGTTAACACTCGGGCCTGATGGGCCGACTGAATGGCCTAATGGATTTGTTTGTGCTACATGAATTGGACCGACCTCCTTTTATTATGACCATATTCGAACGCCTTTTTGTTTGTTATATACATATATACGTCTATATATATGGATGCATTTGTTACTTGTCTATTATTATTATTATTATTATTATTATTATTATTATTATAGTCTTCAAGAATTCCTTGAAGTAGGCAAATTTGGAAAATTTTGGATGCTACATGTTTAAAAAAATTGCTTCTAAATTTTTTTCGTCTCATAGATGGTTAATCAAATATAAATCCGAAGTATACAAAGGCAATTGTTCATATAATAAGTGCACATAGATGGACGTAAGTTCGCTTTCGTTAAAACGACTTTGCATGGCAAAGAAAATTAATGTTACAGTCTTTCATCTGTTAAAAAAAGAAGAAGACAGACTATCAATTTCTAATTACTCTATGGGCCTAAGAGCATTGGAAGTTTCTATCCACGTTATTCCCGTTTGATATGATCGATACTTTTAAGGTCTTGGTCTACAATTTGCCTTTTCTTGAATCTGCTGATTAACATAGATGCACGTACGCATAAACCGTCAAGTTTGTTGGAAAATATTTTTAAAAAAACTACTTTTCCAGGAAAATGATTTCGACTTCTTATGTTTGCCTGTATCGTGCAAATGATATAGACGTGAGATTTTGATGTTTTGTTACAGGAAAATTATCACACATTTGAGAAAAAATCGAGTATTATCCTAGGCTCCAGCTTTGGGCCCTATGGACCCAAGCTCAAGTGTTAGAGACTTGGGTTAGGGTGCTGGGACTAGGGTCAAGCCTTAGTAGAACTGAGCCTAGTTGTTGGAGTCTTGGGCTCACCCTCGAGGGTCTTGTGCTTGGCCTTAGGGGACTTGAGCCTAAGCATCAATGTCCTAAGCTCGGCCGTCAAGGTCCCAAGGCTCGAGTATAGAGGCCTAGTCTTATGGCACTAAGGTCAAAGTTGCGGCATTTTTGGGCCTAGCCATCGGAGTCCTTGGCATAGGTGTGGGGATATGCAAACAACCATCAAGGTTTTTGTCCCAGCCTCACTAGACTTGAGCCCAAATATTTGAGTTTTAGGTTCAAGCACTAGAGTCCTATCATATTTAGAAATAAAACTATTAATTTTAATAAAAGAAGTCATTTTCCAAAATTTAAGTATAATTTTTTATTGATTATGAATAGATTTTTATTAACTCAATTTTCTAAATGTCCACACTATGGAAACTAATAAAAACGAATTGAAACACTAAATATTTCATGAAATAAATGAACCGTTATCATCTTCAAAGGAAAGTTACTATGAATTTAGCTAACTTTAGAAGGATTGCCATTGTATTGGATAATTACTAAGTTTAGGTACCACCACCTATGATAACTAGAGAAAATTTTAGTATACCATCGGTTATTACTTAATGCCACTTTCCAGCCAAATTACTCTTCAATAAAAAAATAAAAAAATAAAAAAAGAAGAGGATTACAATTGTTGAGAAACAATCACTCACTATAGATACTCTACTTATTGCCATTTGAGAATATTGCAGAATTTTTTAAAGGTTATTTCTTACAACCATTTTGTGAAATTTAATTCTTTATTGTGGAATTGCTTCACCAAAGTCAACAAGCAAGTCAACATATCTTAATCATCATCAATTCCTTATAAGCACCACCCATGTCATTGGATCCTCCGATAACAAACCATCGACGAATTCCCCTCCAACGTCAAGCTGGTTCTTACTCATGGCTGACAGGTAAAACTCTCTCTCTCTCTCTCTCTCTCTCTCTCCCTCCCTCCTCCCTCCTTGAGCTCATTCTCTGGTTCTCTTGCTTGCCCACGGCAAGAACAGCAAACCACCCAAAGATGAAGAGCTAGTGGGCGAGAAGAAGTGCTTCCTGAAGTTGCTCGACGACATCTTGGGCCTCAACTCCCTCTCTTCACCGTCGCCGTGTTCATCGGCCTCTCTTTTGCCCAGCCGGGCCAAGTTCAGAGCCTCGAGAATGACCTCAGTTGCCACCCGGACGCCAATATACGCAAGCGGCTTGTAGCCTTCGAGATCGCCTCCTTCAGCTGCTTCATCTTTTCCGGAATCCTCGCCAAGACCTCCGAGATTCAGGGTGGCCCAGACGGAAGACAGGAGAGTGGCCGGGATGACCCCAAGTCCAAGGGAGTGAAGGAAAAGCCGCACCACCGCAAGACGCAGAGCGTTGTCGGGTTCTATTTGTCAATCTATGGGACCGTGGCCGGGTGCTTCTTGCTGCTCCTGGCCATGGTGACGTCGTCCAGATCAAGCTTGGGCGGCTCTCATGTCACAGCAAGTTCGCGGTCACCACTGTCTGCGTCATGGTCGGCATCATCAGCCTTAGCCAGCTGATCTTCTTCTTCGCAGTGACCAACGGCGTGATCACCCACACCGCCATGAAAAAAGGAAAGAAGGGCCCCGTCTCGTCGGTGGCTGAGAAGGTGGGACGACAAGAGGTGTGACGTTAATCAATAAGGCAATCTAAAATATGAACTATCATATAACATATATCCGGTGAGACGAGTTTTATCTGATGTAAGAACCGAACCGAACCGATAAGAGACCGTCCCGAACCGAACCGAAACCGTCCCGAACCGAACCGAAAATGCGGTTCGGGACGGTTTTTCGGTTTTCCTACTTTTACTTTGTTTATTGGAATTTAAGTAAAAAAGAGATGATAAAAAAAAGAGATTATTCAATTTTTATTAAGAATTCTAATTCGGTTCGGTTAACCGAACCGAACCGAAATTATTAACGGTTATTTTTCGGTTAACCGAACCGAAAACATACGAAATTTCGGTTCGGTTCGGTTCAGTTTTATATTTCGGTTCAGTTTTCGATTCGGTTTTTGACATCCCTAATATGAACTATCATATAACATATATCCGGTGAGACGAGTTTTATCTGATGTAAGTCGGGTAGTGCTCGATAAAACGCGGGTCCATGTAATGTTTAATTGAAGGTGTTGTCTTACTGTGGATTCCATGGTTTTTTTGAGTGTTTGAGTGAGTTTCGTCTAAGAGATCAGAAAGCAAAGTCAGAACTCTCACACGATGCTGAATTGGTTCACTTCTTCACATGTTCATGCACAAAATAAGATATATACCATTGTGTGTAAAGAAAATTTTACACGAGCAACCTCATTCACTCTTAAATTGAAAGTTGGAATTACTTACTCTTTCAAATCAATGATATACAAGATCGTTTATGTCAAAAAAAATAAATCAAACTTTGTGAATATTCTATAGTTACTACTACTGTTAATTCATTCGGAAAAATATGACATTATTTAAGAATCCGTCTCCCTTTCTTGTTTCCCTCCCTATCCAAAGAGAGCTGATGTTTAATTCCATAACCAATGGAAAGGAAATGTTGATGTTAAGAGTTAGAGAGACGGTGACGACAAAGTGTTTATGATGACTCAATTCCAATTAAAGTTGGATGATATGTATTTATAAGAGCAATTAATTACAAGGTTAAAATAGAAAACATAATTATATAGAAAAACAGGGCAAATGGTATCTCCACGAAGGGCAAATGTGCTAGGTAACTTTCCGGCCTAATCCTTTCTGTGCAACAATCTTTAAATCATAGAAAAAAAATGCCAGTATCGCAAAGCAAAAGTCGCAAAATCAACCTTCAAGCTGCGCTTTTTTGGGGGGGGGGGGGGATGAAGATGGTGTCAACTAGTGACACCAGATTGCGGTTGGCAAGTGCATGGTCCACGATTGTTGAATGACCAAAGGGAGTATTGTGCACCCCGACCACATGAGAGCAATTCACATCAACCGTTAGATCAAGTGGGTGGCTCATGTGCACCAGTTATAACTAAGGTTTTCGTGAAGAAGAGTATCCATCCATAGGAACTCCCATTCGATAAACACAATGGAAAATAATTTTCAGTAAATGTAAACATATAATCACACAATTTATTCAATTAAAAGGCGTTCCGTTTAGGATTATTTCGGGAGCTAAACCCGTTGCCTTGTGAGCGAAGTGTTATAGGTGTACGTTGAGAGGACAATCTCCATTATCCAACTAAACTTCCAATGCCCAACTTGATAATAACAAAATATTATAAAAAAAACATTCAAATCAATGCTAGCAGTGACACATATAAAGACTGGCATTCACGTTACTAATTTTTGGTAAAAATTGACCGGATTGACTCAATTGGTAAAATGTAAAAATATTTATAATTTAATTGGTACCACTAAAAAAATGTAAAAATTTATGATAGGATTGATAAAAGTGTAATAAGTTGATGACTTTTTAGATTATTCACCTCTCAAAAAAAAAAAAGGGATGACATCATAATCTCTCCAGGTCAATTGGCCTTCTCCACTATAATCAATTTCCAATACCTTGATCCTTGGATCAAATCCCAACCAAGGCATTAGAGGGAGTATTACATCATTAAAAAAATTGAAAAGTGCTTTCATCTGCCAACTTATTATCCTAAAAAGGTCCACTTTTGTCATATATTTGGTATCGACTTTCTCAGACTGACGGTTCAAGAGTCGACTAGATTGCTTTAGAGTTTCATTTCACCCACATGAAAGAAAAAAAGCGAAAAAGACCAAGCAATTTTAATGTGGGTAGTAGCCCTGAGCCCACGTAGATGTACTAATTTGACTTACCTTAATACGACTTTGCACGACTAGGAAAATTAAATTTTGTCGCCTCTCGTATGTGGAAAAGAGACTAAAGATCAATGTCGTTTTCTTTTAACTACTACGTTTGGCCTAATAGCATTGGAAGTTCGTCCGCATTATTCACGTTTGAGTTGGAAGTTTCTATCCCCATCATTCTCGTTCGATCAAATCAATACTTTTATGGGATTGCTCAGCTATGTTTTTTTCGTTGAATCCGCTGTCTCCATATGTGCATGTGAACCATTGGTTGACGAATATCATGTATGACTCCATCAATAGGATGATGGATATGGTCCTTGATATTAATCTAAGTAGGAGATATTTGGATTTGAACATACATTTTGTTTCGTCTAAACCAAGCGCTTAATTAGTCGACCAATCCCTTTTGGGTTGAGTGTTTGTGTATTATTGAACTACCAAATCCAATAGCTACAAGCAACTTTTTCGAGTGAGCACCCTTTATCCGGTGAACTGTGCTGATCAATTGCAATTAAGTAATTTTTAGAAGTATCATGCAACATGAGGTGCCTTTGACTTACCTTAAAACGAATTCCCACGACCAAGAAAATGAAATCTTGTCATCTCTCCTATGTGAAAGAGAGACTGAACATCAATGTTGTTTTCTAACTATTACATTTGGCCTAACAGCATTGGAAGTTTATCCACGTTATTCACGTTTGAGTTGGAACTTTCTATCCCCATCATTCTCGATATGTACATGTAAACCGTTTGGTTGACAAATATCACGTATGATTCCATTGATAGGATGATAGATATGGTCCCCTAGATCAATCTAAGTAGGAGATACTTCGATTGGAACATACAATCTGTTGCGTCCCAACTAAACACTTAATCAGTCGACCAATCCTTTTGGGTCAAGTGCTTGTGTATTATTGAATTACCAAATCTAGTAGCTACGAGTTGGAAGTTTCTATCCCCATCATTCTTGTTCGGCAAAATAAACACTTTTATAGTTATTTTTTTTGTTTTTTTCCCTTGAATATGCTGTCTCCATATGTACATGTGAACCATCGGTTGACAAATATCATGTATGACTCCATCAATAGGATGATGGATATGGTACCCAAAATTAATCTAAGCAGGAGATATTTGGATTTGGATTTGGACATATAATCTGCTGCGTTAAAATCAAGCACTTAATTAGTCGACTGTTTTCGGCTAATCAACCTTCTTGTCAAGGACGTGCGGTCAAAGTAGCTCTCTCTGCAGTGAGAGTTTTCTTCCCTACCATCTGTGGTAGCTTCCCAAAAATTCAAACCCTAATTTCTTCTTCCCCAAAAACCTGAGCATCAAGAATGGCTAATATACATCCCATTACCCCCCATCCATTCCTTCCTTAATCCAGAACTCAAACACGCTTTCCACACACACCCAAATCCCTACTCACATAACCCAAATACCCATCTTCTTCCCATCAACCAACATCCACACAAATCGCACATTTCTTCTCTTTTTCTTACAAAAACCAACGAGCCCAGTATTCTGGGTTCCTGTTAAGAAGGAGGTGCCGCTCCTACCAGCTGGTCTCTCGTTTCCTGAAATTGGGCAATACCACCATAGCTCACTGAAGACCTCAAGATGGAGGCAGTTGACAAGGAAAATGTGCGGGTAGCTGCGCTCTGCAAAAGGTTAGGTACACTGTGGTCCAACCAAGCTGTTATCGAAGTGGATAATGTAATTTCTGCAGAAAAGGTTAGGGAATGTCAGCAAGGGAATGTCAGCAAACCCTAATCGGGCAATTGTATCAAAACCCCAAAATTAATTTCCAAGCATTCCGGACTACAATGAGAAGGGTTTGGAAGATGGAAAGTGTGGAAATTAATATGCTAGCACCAGGCTTGTTCGCTTTTAGGTTTGCTTCAGAAATGGACAAAGAAAGAGTTATGTCAATGGGCCCTTGGTCCTTTGCAAGTCACCTACTGTTGCTAAAACCCTGGGAACCAAATACTCCATCTACATGTTATAAATTCGACACTTGCAGTTTTTGGGTCCATATTCATGGACTACCTACAGAATGGATTGCTGAGGAGGTAGTAGAACATGTCGCTGGAGAGATAGGGAAAGTAACAGAAGTGAAAATAGAGGCTAAGGGCTATATGCCATACATGATTGGTAAAGCCAGGGTTATTGTGGACATGATGAAACCACTGAAACCAATGGCTCTTTTTAGCAACAAAGGCCAAAAAATATGGCTAGATTTTTTATACGAGCGCTTGCCACATTATTGTTACTCTTGTGGTAAGTTGGGGCATTATTCTCAGCACTGTCTGGACATTCCATATCAAGAAGAGAAGTTTATAAATAGGAAAGACATGTTGTTTGGCTCTTGGATGAAGGCAAAAGCGAATGAATTTAGCCCTTTTTGGGACATTTTTTTATAATAAGACAGTGGAGGAACTGCTGGAAGAGGGAGATGATAATCAAGAATTACCAATTAACACGGGGGAGATGGTCCTATATGACCAGCATAGCGAAGATAGACTCTCCCAACAGAAAGAAACGGGAAAACGCAAAGAAGTAGCCACTGAGGATATGACATGGAATAAAACAGATTGTATTTAGGAAAAACCTGACCTGGGCTACAACTTTAGCCCACTCTCTCATAACACTCGGAAGGGATTTGGCTTAGTAGGGGACAAGCATGGAAGGGGACCTAAACTACCAGGTCAAAAAAAGCAAAAACGCTATTCACCCTATGATTCCCAAGGGTCGAGTAAGCAAACACTTGATGAAACACATCTGATGGAAACTCCCATTCTTATAGTAGAAGAAACAAGTAGTTGGGCGTTGGTGGCTTGCCCTAATAAGCCACCGGGTTCAAAATGAAGCTTATCAGCTGGAATTGTCAAGGGCTGGGCAACCCCTTGACAATTCAAGCTATTCGAGCCCTTGTGGCTCAAGAAGGGCCCACAATTCTCTTTTTAATGGAGACTAAAAATAAGGAGGAAGTGTGCAAGAGGCTACAACGTCGTTTAAAATTTCAGCACAGCTTTATAGTAAATCCAAGAGGAATTGCAAGGGGATTGGCTATTTTATGGAGTGACTAGGTTTCAATTACAGTAAGGGCTAGTAATATGAACTATATCAATTTAACATGCAGCTACGGGGAGACATCTCAACATATGTATGTTTCTCTAGTCCATGCACCAAATGATTTTCAGGAAAGGTTGAGAGTTTGGGCTGAACTAAGCACTGCTCGAGGGCCACATAATGTGCCTCGGGTGTGTGTAGGTGATTTCAATGAAGTGCTTTATGTATGGGAAAAGGTAGGTAAAAGACTGGCTGAGAACTACCGGATGAAAGCTTTTCAGGAATTTCTAGATGCCTGTAGCCTTATGAATATTGAAAGCAAATGTTGTGCCTTTACATGGGCGAACAACAGAGTAGGGGATGAATTTGTAAAGGAGAAACTGGACCGAGCACTATGTAATATGGACTGGAGAGTGGAATTCCCAACAGCTGAAGTATTTGCCTTACCTGCAATAGGCTCGGATCACAGCCCACTACTCTTGGATTTATCCCCTCAAGTGGAAAAATGGAGAAAAGATTTCAAGTTTGAAGCTTATTGGTTAGAGGATGAGGAGTTCAAGCAGGTAGTGCAGGACTCGTGGCACACACCAGGGGAAAACAACAAAGAATTAACCAGCAAACTCAAAAATGTTGTCGGGCAACTTACTAAGTGGAGCAAGAAGAAATTTTCAAATGTGCGTAAGGGAATTGACATTCTAGAGGGTGAGTTGCAGTATTGGACAAATAATACGGGGCATCCACACGATATGGACCGAGTTCGGTAGCTTAAGGGTGAAATTGAATGTCTATGGAGACAAGAGGAAATTTACTGGGGGATGATATCACACATTCAATAGCTACGATGGGGGGACAAAAATACAAAGTTCTTTCATGCTACAGTGGTACAAAGGAGGCAAAGGAATAAAATTACTATGCTGAAAAATCCAAATGACGAGTAGATTAGAGCCCCGGACCAGATTAAACATATGACCATCGAGTACTTTAAAGACTTATACAAGTCAATAGGGGAACGCAATTTTCAGCCTGTTCTAGACCAAATTCCAAGTGTGGTGACGGAAGAAATGAATTGTGCCCTCATTACAGAAGTCACAATGGAGGAAATTAAACATGCTACCTTCCAGCTGGGAGCTTTAAAGGCCCCGGGGCCTGACGAGCTGAATGGACAATTTTTTCAGCACCAATGGAGTGATATCAGCCAAGCGATATATGAAGAAATTTGCAAATTCTGGGCAATAGGGAGTCTCAATTCAGAACTGAATAAAACCTTCATTACTCTCATTCCAAAGGTTCCAAATCCAGAAAAGGTTGATCAATTTAGACCTATCAACTTATGCAACTTTGCCTATAAGATTATTGCGAAAATATTGACAAATAGGCTGAAAGATGGATGCCCTAGTTAATCACTATGAAACAAAGTGCCTTTGTATAGGGTAGACAAATACAAGACAACATTCTAATTGTACAAGAGGTACTTTATCAGTTAAGAATTCGGAAGAGGCGCAGAAAATTCCAAGTTATTTTAAAACTTGACATGTGAAAGGCCTATGACCGGGTAGAATGGGATTTCTTGAAGGCTTGCATGCTACAAATGGGTTTAAGTGAAGTTTGGGTAGATTGGATTATGTAGTGTATATCAACCGCGACATTTAGTGTCAAAATTAATGGTCAACCACAACCCTTTTTTACCCCTTTAAGAGGCTTACGCCAAGGTGACCCGCTATCTCCCTATCTTTTCATTATAGTTGCAAATGTTTTATCTCACTTGATTCATAAAGCAATGGAAGATGGCAGCATTAAAGGGATTCGGTTAAATAGGACTTGTCCCATACTCTCTCATCTAATGTTTGCGGATAACTTAATCTTGTTTATGGATGGGAAAGTCTCTGAAGGCCAGAACTTTGCGGCTATATTAAACCAGTATTGTTTTGCATCGGGATAAGCTATTAATTTAAACAAGTCTGGTATTTTCTTCAGTAGAGACTGTCCTCAAGCTTTAAAACAAAATTTAGCGACTGAAATGAGAGTGGCTGAAATAAACAAAATAGGAAAATACCTAGGACTCCCTTCAAACTGGGGTGGCACTAAAAAGGAGATGTTTGCTTGGATCCTAGCAAGAGTGAATGCAAAATTGGAAGGCTAGAAAGAAAAGTTGATGTTTAAAGCGGGGAAGGAGATCCTAATTAAAGCAGTGGTGCAAGCAATTCCGTAGTTTGCAATGACTATTTTCAAAATACCCTTGTCTATTTGTCATGCAATTGAGAAAAAAAATAGCAGATTTTTGGTGGAAAAACAGTGAGCAGCACAAAGGTATACATTGGCAAAGATGGGAGATTTTGAAAACTCGAAAAGATGCAGGAGGCTTGGGGTTTAGAGACAATCTCTTTTAATGAAGCCATGCTTGGCAATCAGGCATGGAGACTGATCCAACAACCTGAATCCCTATGGAGCAAGCTCTTTCGGGGCCTATACTATCCACACAGTCAGTTTCTACAAGCTGGCAAAGGCAATAAACCATCTTGGGGATGGCAAAGCCTAATAGCAGGGCGAAATGCTCTTAAGCCACACCTACGATGGATTATTGGCGATGGGAAAAAGGTCAACATCCGACAAGATCAGTGGTTACCTAAAGGTGTCATTGGAGGGCCAGCTAACAAGGATGATCCTATCATGGTGGCCGAATTGATCAATGAAACACAAACAAAATGGAAAGATCATAATATCAGGGGCACTTTTGATCAGCACATAGTAGAGCAAATTATGTCTATCCCTATAAGTCAGGCCATGCAGAGAGATCACCTAGTCTGGACACCCACCAAAACAGGCCAATATACAGTTAAAAGTGCCTACCACACTAGCCGCGAAAAACAGAACACAAGCAATCAGAGCGAGGCATCTTCATCTTTCCAGAACCCAAAAGCACTATGGAAACGAATTTGGCAAGCCAACACTCAACCAAAACTCAAATTCTTTCTTTGGCAATTCTGTCAAAATGCCCTACCGACATGCTCAAACTTAAATCGACGGCATATAATACTTGAAGACAAGCGCGCCTTGTGTCGCCGCTACCCCGAATCAAGCGAGCACCTCTTCTTGCAATGTCCATGGACGAAATTAATATGGGAAAGATTAGAATTTCAGATCCATTGTGATTTTCAACACATCACCCGCATAGATGCATGGATTGCACAGTTTACTCACACTTTTATCTCTTTTGAACAACTCACCCTCATTTTGTGGCAAATATGGCGCATACGGAATGACTTCATCTTCCGGAAAATCCCACCGAACCCTCAGCGCATCATCGACATAGTAAAGGCGCAAAATCAATGCACCAGCATATGGGTAAACAACAAAACCAGTAGATCAGCCCAGAAACAGAACTCACCTCTCTGTTGGCGGCCTCCTCAATGCGGTGTCTTCAAATGGAACACGGATGGATCATTCGTTGGAGCAACTGGAGAAGGCGCGATAGCTAGAGTGTGCCGAGACCACTCAGGGACAGTGATCGATGGTTTCGCGAGCTTAGTGCGCGTGGATTCGGCTGTCCAAGCTGAAGTTCTTGTTGTGCTTCAAACCCTAAGAAGAACGAAGGAAATAGGAGTTGATGGTTGCCGAACTAAGCTGGTAATTGAAACTAATATGCTAGAGATTGTTAAACTGATAAGCACACCTACAGATCAAGTCCGCTGGGATGTTCGCGCACTTATCAGCGAAACCCAAGCCCACCTACAACACCTGTAAGCCACAAAAATAGCCCATTGCAAAAGAGAGGCCAACAAAGTAGTAGATTGGGTAGTTAAGGCCCAATGAGACCGCACTCTATCAGAGTCACTAGGCAGACATTCAAGAGGATTTATATAAAATGGTGGACAACTTCTTCAGTCAAGGTACCTTCGACCCTGCAATAAACCAAACACAACTTATCCTCGTTCCAAAAATAATTAATCCTGAGGATATTACACAGTATAGACTAATCAGTCTTTACAATTTTTTCTACAAAATTATTGCTAAGATCATGGCAAATAGGATGAAACCTCGGCTCTCGGACATAATATCCCAAGAGCAAAGTGCCTTTGTGTGGGGGGGGGGGGGCGACAGATACAGGACAACATTTCCATTGTACAGGAGGTTCTTTATCAATTACAAATTAGAAGAAGGAAAAGGAAATTTCAGGCTGTGCTAAAACTTGACATGCAAAAAGCCTATGACAGGGTCGAATCGGACTTTCTATATGATTGTATGAAACATATGGGGTTTGATGAGAAAATGGTCTTAATGGTTAAATACTGTATTTCCTCAGTCTCCTTCAGCGTACGAGTTAATGGGGAATGCAGTAAGTTCTTTGCACCAACTAGAGGGATCAGGCAAGGGGATCCATTATCACCCTACCTCTTTATCATCATGGCTAACGCTCTCTCCTCCCTAATCTCTAAAGCTATGTTCGACGGAAGCTTGAAGAGTATACAATTGAATACCCACTGCCCAGCACTTTCTCACTTGTTGTTTGCGGATGATGCGATGTTCTTTTTGAATGCTACTACTCAAGAGGCAAAGCAACTATCAAACACTCTAAATCAATATCGCTACACATCGAGCCAATTGGTGAACCTCAACAAGTCAGGCATTTTCTTAGAAAGAAGCTGTCCCCAAACATTAAAGCAGAATATAGCGGCCGTTCTAAGGGTTCCAATTATAGAGAAAACAGGGAAGTACCTGGGAATACCTTCAAACTTGGGTCAAACAAAAAAACAACTTTTTTCATGGATTCTAACACAGGTGGACAAGAAATTGGCAGAGTGGAAGAAAATACTAATATCTAAGGCGGGTAAGGAGATTCTGATCAAAACTGTAGTCCAAGCCCTTCCTTAATTTGCTATGTCAATTTTTAAAATCCCAATGTCAATATGTCGAGCAATTGAACAGAAAATTTCTTCTTTTTGGTGGAAGCAAAATACCCTGAGGAAAGGTATCCATTGGAAACAATGGGGCAAATTAAAAGATAGGAAAGACTGTGGGAGCCTCGGATTTAGAGATCTTGTTGACTTCAACAAAGCAATGCTGGGAAACAGGCTTGGCGGATTTTAAACTACCCGGACACTTTGTGGAGTAAACTTTATAAGGGCATTTACTTCCCTAGAGGGGATTTCTGATTAGCGACAAAAGGCAACAGGCCTTCGTGGGGGGTGGCAAAGCCTACTAGAAGGGAGGGAAATGATTGTGCCAGATGTTAAATGGGTTGTTGGGGACGGACAGAGTATCCGAATCAGAGAAGACTGGTGGTTAAACTTAGGGAAAATCTGAGGCCCGGCAAACAGAAATGACCCGGTTCTGGTAGATGATATGATTAACGGAAACACAAGACAATAGAACACCCAAGCAGGGGAAACTCTCTTTGATGAGGATCGAACAAGAGAAATCCTAGCTATACCCTTAAGTGTTCTACCCACCCCAAATAATCTAGTGTGGACAGCCAATACTTCAGAGAAATATACAGTCAAGAGTGGCTATAACTTAACCCGAAATACCCAGTCATCTTGCACAGTTGATCAACCATCCTCATCATTCTAGGTACCCAAAAAGTTATCGTTAGAGATCTGGAACCTTCAAATCTCGCCTAAAGTCAAATTTCTAGTATGGAGTATATGCAATAATGCCCTACCAACGAAGGAAAAACCTATTCAAGCGGCAAATCGTGCCTAATATGACATGTCCCTTATGTGATGACGCCCCCGGAACAATCGAACATATTTTTATTCTCTGCCTATAAACAAGGGAAATATGGTCAGATCACAGAATGGGGGTAAACTACTCGACATTGAACATAACCAAATTAGATAAATGGGTATGGGAAACACTAATCAACAAAACCGAACAGCAAACAAAGGAGCTCTTCACCAAGGTCCTCTGGTCGGTGTGGAAGGCCTGAAACAGATCCATCTTCCATGCTTGCACAACATCAAAAAACTAGCTGTTAGAAGACGCCAAGCACAATACCCGGTTATACCAGAAGTGGAATTACAGAAAATCAGACAAAGAGAGCCCTACCTCTTTGCCATCGTCGGGCGAACCCAGAACTACAGATTCCCCCAGAAAGATTAACGTGGATTGCTCGAACATGGAAGGCTCGGTCACGGGAGTCTGGCGAGACAAAGCGGGGGTGCTGATCCATGGCTTCACAAAGAGGATTCTCGCTCCTTTGGTACTAATTGGAGAAACCCTAGCCATCCGCGAAGGTCTTCTTTTTCTAAAGTTAAAGTGGCCAAGTACGAGTTGCAGAAACTAGCAAGTAGAAGAGTCACGAACTGAACTACTTTCAGATTGCCTACCTATAGTTCAGTTCATCCTGGGCCAAGCTATCATTTCGTGGGCCGCGCAACAGCTTGTAGAAGACTGCGTGGGCTACTAACAGAAATAAAACAAGTTGGGTTGAAATATACCCCTAGGGACCAAAATTGTGTTGCCAATTGGGTTGCAAGAGCCCATAACGCAAACACTCTCCTGTCCAACTGAGTTGCACAACCACCGCAATCTCTGAAGCTGATTTTATGTTCAGAACTTAATCTCTCTTGTAATCCCTCATTCACGGATCACTAATGCAAAATCTATATTTCCGACCAAAAAAAAAATTCCAAATATATTTGAATGTTTAAAGTAATAGAATATTTTCCATTTAAATATCTATTTATTTATATTTTAAGTTGCCAAACGATATTAATACTAGTTACATGCCCAATATGCTTGAATTACTCACTAGATTAGAATGTATGTATCATGTTGTACTAATTTCAGTAAGTGGAGTACAAACTCAGATTGTAATGTCAAGTCATAAAATTCCTTCGATCCTATCTTCTCTCTAACTATACTCGATGGCATTGATGACTAAATCTCGAATAGAACAATACTAATTTTGGATTCACAGAGCTTCACGCTCTTGAAAATGCTTTAGTCTTTAGGAAAAATTCAAATTCAACATTGCCTAGGGTATTAAAATAATGATAACAAATTCAAATTCACCACAGTGGACCATGAATGCGGCGTCCTCGACAGGTTCTTCAACCACATTACCGACCCCTACGCTGTCCACCGCCTCTTCCCTGCCAGCCAAGCCCTCAAGCCTATCCTCAGCACGTACCACCAGGTCGACACCACCCCCATCGTCAAAGTCCTCTGGAGAGAGGTTTGAGAGTGCCTTTACGTGGAGCAAGAGGCCGGCGGCAGCAATGGCAGGTCCCAGAAAGGCGTTTTATGGTTTAAGAACGAGATCTGAGTTGTGCATATGGTCAGGTTTGCTAGCGTGCCGAGTGTCCTTTAAAATTTGCGAGCAATTGAAGATAGTTTCGTGATGATTCTACAAAATTTGTGATACAATTGAGTTTGGATGATAAACTTTGATACTTGAATGTTGGAGAAATTTTTGAATGTGTTGAATGATCTTAGTTTAAGTTGTCCTAGGCTTAAATGAATGCCCAGGATCATGTGTTCAATGTTTAGAATGTCATTGTTTAATGATTTTGTTGAAAAGTCTCTGCACAATAAGGAAAATTTATCGTCTAAAAAATTGCAGTCGAGATTCATAGCTTTAATTTGACATAAAGTTAAAAAACTTTGAATGCCATTAATGTTGCGAAAGTCCAGATGGAAGATAACAAAGCATTCTGGAGTTTGATCTGAAAATTTTGTCTCTGAGTCAACAGATTTTGTTTTGCAAACAAGAAATAGTTGGAGGGCTAGTTTACAACAACTAAAAACATGAAAGTTTTGGGAGAGGTCCTAAACTGCAAATACCCATATTTTCAATAAATTTTAGCAAGAATGAGTCGGTCAATTTGAATGAATAAGGTCAAATTGGGAATTTGCTTACAAATTTGATATAGATAGTCATCGGAGCAAATTGCATAATTTCATATATTTATAGTGTTATTTTATAAAATTTTATAAAACGAAAGTTATAGAGCGCATAATGAGCTGCTTGTCCATTTGGTGGTCGATTAATATTTTTTTTTTGAATTTTAAAAGAACCAGGTTGAAATAGGGTCAAAACCGGAGTTGTCCGACTAAATCGAACTTTTTGTATTAATTGGGCCACAATTAGGAGAAATGGTCTTAATGAGAGTTGAAGAGGACATCATAAGCCTTAATTGATAATTAGAATCACTTGATTTGGAATATCTTAAGGCCTTCAATTGAATAAAAACTTAGAAGGTGAAAATTAGTGAAAAGACAGAGAAATTGACCTCTTGGTCAATTAATTCATTTGATGATTTCTAAGGCTATTGAGCTTTAACGCATGTCCATTTGATTTTGTCCTCGATATTGCTATGTTCCACGCAACTTACACTTAGCACACAACATAGTGCCTTGTAAAAATATTACAAATAAAATATACATAGCAAATTACCTTATTTATTGCAGCTTTAACGCTTAAATTTTGTTTGAAATACAATCAAATCATAAATCTTTCAATCTGTCTAATAAGTCCCAACCTTCTTCAAAAAGTGTAATCGAATCCTTTTGATGGTTAATACCTAAAAGTGCTTGCTTGTCATGCAAAAAGTGCATGTGTAACGTGCTTTAGTTTTACTTTACAACGTAATTTTATGACTTAATTATACTTTTCAATAAAAGGTTGAGAATGCAATTGAACCAATTAAAACATTTAGAACTCGATTGCAATTTTCTGTACAACTTTAGGACTTGATTGAAATTATTAAGGTATAAGGCTTGGGTGGTGCAATTTTCTTGTGATTACCAAATTGGTCATACTTTTCCTTTAATTGAGTAGGTTTGTTATAAATATACCAATTTGGGATTTTTATTGTCAAAATATTAGTTTTGGGGAAATTTATCACACATGTACTAATTTGAGGTTTTTGAAGGCAAAAATATTAATCTTATATAAATATATCTCAGCTGTATCGAATTTAAGACTTTTCGTGACAATAATTCTAAAAGAAACTCGTTTATCTAAGATAATAGATAAATATCTTTATAAATATCTGAATTAGTTTGTGCATGGGGTGTATAATTCCAAATATATATCCTCTGATTGGACGTGTGGCGGTAATGTCTTGATAACCCTTTGGTCCGTAACTTTCCTTAAAAAATAATAAAATTATAACATAAAATTAGATTAAAAAATATAATATAATTACATAATAAAATTATATCAAAAAATCGATGAATTAAGTACTAAAATAAATAGAATAAAAATATAGCAGAAATTTATAATTAAAAATACAATATGATTACATAATAAAATTATATTAAAAAATATGATAATATTATTTAATTAATTATATTAAAAAATTAGAAGAGAAAAACATAATAAAATAATTTAAAAAATTAAAAGAAATTCTAAGTCATAAAAAAAGTTTAAGGGTCATACAACCAACCCTAATAAAACAATAATCATGTAGAACGATCAACGCTCACATCAGTGATTTTCAATCAAAATTGGCTAGACTAACTTAATTGGTAAAATTGTCAAAAGATTAAAAACTAAATTGTTCATATTAAAAAATTTAGGGTTAAATTGACGTCCGTATAATAGATTTAGAGTTTTTTTGGTAATTTCTTGCAACTTTTATTTTTTTTCATATTTACTATTAAAAATATTTAAGTTCAAAATGGAAAAGTAGTTGGAGAAAAAATATCTGTAAATGTTTTTTTAAATGATATAACTAATTTTGAAAATATTTTGGCAATAAATTTAAGGAAAATCGTATAATTTAGAATATTATGGCTCCTTTGATGTTGGTTTATCTTTTAAAAATATGATTATGTCGTTAGAAATCTCGCTTGCTCATGAAGTTGACGTTGTTTACTTGTTAGTATTCATAAGGTGCAGTATGGATTATTTTATTACCCGAAAAGATTACTTGATTTCAATATACTATAA
>MU089999.1:0-53462 GCA_014858505.1 Corymbia citriodora subsp. variegata
ATTTGCACGTTGCATATTTAGCTCTTGTATCCCACGTGCAATATTTTTCCAATATTTCATCCGACACTTTTCCTGAATAATGAGAATATTCTCGGGAACATTCTCATATTCTCGGGAATCTTCTCATATTCCAACTCGTCATCCCTTAACGAGAATATTTCATCCAACACATTTCTTGAATAACGTGAATATTCTCAGGAACATTCTCATATTCTCGGGAATATTCTCATATTCCAACTCGTTACCGCTTAACGGGCCTAGCCAAATTCTTTTTCCTTGTGGGTTTAGTCCAACTTGTTAAATTAAAGCTTGGAACCATTAATGGAAACCCATCTGCCACAAGTCCAATGCAAATGCAATAATAAATGCTCCTAAAATTATATGCTATGTAATTTAATCCTAATATTTTTTGTTTTGGGGTTAAAATTAATCCCTAAATTTTTGTGCATTAAATTACGAATGATCAATCAAAATTTAGGTATCAACAGCTGCCCCTCTTTGAAAGTGAGCTCGCAGAGGTTGCATTCAAAGATAAATTAAGACCTAAATTTTGACCATGCATATGCAATATAATGTTATTTTTTGTGGGAAAATGAATCCCATTCTAAAATGCAATATAATATGATGCATGGAAAAGCTAATTCAAAGTGTAAAAAAAATGAAGAAGAAGAGCATACCTGTAGTTACTTACCAATCAATATGATAGAGTATCTTGAGGTACGTGATGAATTCCATGAGACTTGTGAAACATCTGAAGATCTGGAATTCTCATCAGATTTCAAAAGAGATTAAGCACATGGAAATCATGTCCGGTGTTTATGGGTTCAAATATCTGGAATTCACATTAGACATTTGAGAATATTTACTGATCACCTGGAAATCACATCAGGTATTTAAAGGTTCGAACCTCTGGAATTCACATTAAATGTATAAAGGTTCGAACATCTGGAATTCACATCAGACATTTGAAAAAAATTCACTAGACACTTGGAAATCACATCAGGTATTTAAAGGTTCGAATATCTAGAATTCACATCAAACATTCAAAAAATTTCACTAAACACCTGAAAATCACATCAAGTATTTAAAAGTTCAAGTATAAGGAATTCTCACCAAATACTTTTAGGACACTGGAATTTTCGGCTGAAATTCTCATTAGGAATTTGGATTGACTTGAGAACCAATACCTAGAATCCTCATCAGGTACTTTGAATTATCTTGAGAACAGATACCTGAAATTCTCATTAAGTATTTTGAAGATTTAACAATATTTGGACAAATTCATGGCTCCAAAGAGGAGTTCTTTGGTCTCCGAAGAAACCCACCTGTCAAACATGATTAGAGCAAATGTGCATTCAATAATAAAGTGAAGAATTAAAGCAATTCTTAGACATTAAAACTCAAGGAGACCCATGCATATTGTTTCATGTTTCATCCCTACATTCCACCAGTTAAAATTATCATCAAGACAATTTTCACTCATAGTGTGAACTTCTTGAGAATGCTAGATGAAAGACTTTTAGTCTGAAAGGGCTTTTCACTCACTCTCATTTAAGAAGGCTATTTGTCCCGATTAATGCGGGAATATTTGAATCACTCGATCTTACCATCAAGTCAACAAGGATTCGAGCTTTCTCGCAAGTGGTACGATTTTACCAATTTGAGAGGTCTTTACCAGGATTATAATGTGATCTTGGTCAATGGCTTAGCAAGGGGACTCTTTGAGTCAAGGTTATTGAAAGAACAATTCTACAATCATCTCCAGGTTTACAAGTCAAGAATCCTGTAAAATGAGATAGAAATAATCTTGCTCACACTTCCTCGAGCAATGCTTAAGACATGTGAATACCTACATTAATTCAAGTGCCCTAATCTGAAGAGACTTTATGAGGGACTTAATGTAGGCTAGGTTCACGGGTTGAGAAATGAAAGGATTATCAGGTTCAAAATGTGTGTAAATGGGTGAGAGTTGGTGATCATCTTGACATTACCACCAGTCTTCATATTCACCATCAAGAATTATTTCCAAAATGTGTTCTGTTGACCACAAAAGTTTTGCATTTGACAACTTTTTAGAATCGATAGTCATCTATCTCGACTCTTTTTTATTTTCTCTTATGGGCATTGGCCTTGCTTTTACTAGGCACATTGCTTTTCTTGCCCCTCTTTTTTTACTCTTATGTCTACAGGCATCGGCCTTGCTTTTATCAGGCATACTACTTTTTCATGCCCCATAGTTCTATTTTTACCATTGACACATTGTCTACAATGTATCAAGTTTCCATTTGGACTTTTGAAGATCTTTACATTTTGTTGGCACTCTAGACATTGTTGGTTCTTGAATGATTATTTTTTGCTTGCCCCAGTGTGGGGGATGATCACCAACTAGATTCAAAGAAGTGAATTTTTAGGCTCAAAGGGCTATACAACTGATATATGTGTGTAGGATATAGAAAAAAAAATGCTCTTGGATTATTGTTTGAGTTCATCTGCAATAAGATACCCAAAGATTGATGCAAGTGAGAGCAAGAAAATTTCCATCTATTTTTCTCACCACATGATGCCAACTTACCTCCAGTTTGTCTCGATATGGGGTGGTTCTTGACAGGGGTAATTTGAAAGAAATCTCCACAAGTGTATGAGGCTCAAAGGGGTTAAACAAAGGTTTACTTGCAATGTTTAGGATAGAGAAATAAACTGCCTCTCGTCATTTTAGTTGTCGTCCCTTTCGCGAGAAAACCCTTCACTTTGCCGACATGGATTTTTTCACACTCATCTCACAAATGTATATATAAGGGATTGTGTATAGGATAAGGCTTGCCTTTCATCATTCTAGCAAATTCAAACATTTCCACACTATTCATTGAATTGTCTATTTTGACAAATCTCAAGTGAAATTGGTGAATTAAACAAGCAAACTATCATGTGAAAATGCTTCATGATAATAAAGCAACTAGGCTCTATTCCTACAAGCAACAAACATTGAATCCTAAAGTCAAGGCCAAGAGGTGTTTGTGTCTTGCCCCTCTTTGTAAGGGAGCCTGAAGAGGTTCCTTGCAAAGATGAATGACACCATCCATCTTTTGCCCCTGCAAAAGTAAAACATGCATGATTATACACTCAAGGCTTCGCTTTCATTAAAGCAGATGGTGCAGGATCATGCCTTAGACATAAAGTAAACAATTAGAGAGACAAACGAGGTGAACAAGATGCATGCTGAAAAAATCTTTTTATTTTGGAAAATTTTGAGAGAACATGAAGAAGCCCAGCCTTCAGAATTAGCTCCATACCATTTTCTTTTTGGTAGGATTTCATCACAGGGCCAGTTTGGTGTTCTTCAACATGCCCTCAAAATATGAAAATTTTCATGTATTTTATTGGATGAAAAGCAAATTACATTATTGGAATGAAAGAAATCCTAACATGCAAACTAGGAAAGCAATAAAGACTCCTGCGTAGAGGAGTATGCAAACAATTAAAATTCTCCTACTCTCGAGCTTCATCAATGGCGAATACTAAATTCTCCTCGAACAATTCGATCATTCATTCGACCTTGTCATCTTCTACATTAGATTGAGCAGTGGACACAACACTTGGAGTACCGATTGCCCCTTCTTCCTCATGCAACATTGTCGCAGGACTAGGGAATGTGGACCTGATGTGGGGTATAGTGAGGCCAAATCGTCCTCGACCTCTTCCTCTTCCTTGATGGGATCTTCCACCCCTACCACGATAGCCCAATCGAGTTGTGTATGAGTTTTGCCCCACTTCAATTGGTTGTCGAGTGCCTTGACCATGTCGGCCCAAGCCATCACCAGGGGCGAAGCTACTTCCCACCATGATCTTGCCTACCATGATCGCAGATTTGGATACTTCTGGGGTTGGTGGAGCAGTGCATCGAGAAATATGAATAGTTGAAACCAACTCAAACGCCTGATAACTGGATTCTGCTTTATGATCTGGTTCGATATAGAGGATAGCTGTCTCATGGTAGATTTTAAAGTCATCTTCCCCTTGGACTGTAATAATCTTCCCTTGCGCCACAAACTTCACCTTCTGGTGAAGGCTTGAAGGAACTGCACATGCTGCATGTATCCATGGATGACCTAATAAGAAGTTGAACGCAGTGGATATATCCAAAACTTGGAAAACCACATTGAATAGCATCGGCCCTATTTACATGTCTAAATCAACTTCTCCAACTGCTTTCCTAGTCCCGTCAAATGCCCGAACAGAGGTGTTAGCTGCACGAATTTTCTCCAAATCATACCCAAGGCGTTTCAGAGTTGCTAGAGGGCATATGTTCAAAGCTGATCCATTATCAATGAGTACACGGGCCACTAAAGTATCTCGACACCTGATTGAGATATAAAGGGCCTTGTTATGTCCTCTTTCTTCACCTGGGAGTTCCTCATCCGAGAAGGCAATTTGATCTTTTAACAAAATGGACCCGACAAATTCCTCCAACCTCTCATGGTCAATGGATTCTAGGACGTGTATCTCACTAAGAACTTTCATCAAGGACTTTTGATGCTTATCTGATGTCTGGAGCAACTCTAACAGGGAGATCTGTGCGGGCATTTTGCGAAGTTGGTCTACCACATTATACTCACTTACCTTAATTACAGCTAAGAATTCTTTAGCTTCCTCATCAGTGACTGGCTTGACAGGTTGTGAGTTGGCTTGAGCATAGATACGCCCCGATTGAGTGACCACATCTATCTCCACATCATAGCACCATGGCACTGCTTTATCACTTGTATACGCATAGGGTTGCGTAACATCAAGAATTAACTCTTCCTCATCAAACAATGGTGTGTTGATAATGATCAATCCATCCGCGTCCAACGCATCTTCCAATGGTGGCATGTCAAGAGGTAGAGGGTCAGTCTCATTAGCTTTAATGTTCAAGTCAGCAAACTCATCCCCTTGATTGGTAAACTCCTCTTCCAGATCAATAATGAATCGAGTGATAGTTGAAATCATGTCAGTATGGTCCGCATATACAATCATGCCTTGGTTGGATATCGCCTTAACTATTTGTTTCTTCTGAGACATTGTAGGTTTTTCTGTCTCTGAATAATACCTGGCACGAACTAAACTATTATAAACGTCATCCACATGTACTTTCAAGTTCTTCTTCCTATCAACATCAAAATTGAAGATGGCATTTATACCTTCCGCGTGGTTAGGGAGTGGGTTATTCTGGACATTCGGTTGTGTATCGCGAAAGGAGACCACCTTAGCATCCAAAAGATTTTGAATTTTGTGTCTCAACGTATAGCAATCATCAACAGAATGCCCTATTTCCCCCATGTGATAATCACATGTCTTGGACGAGTCGTAGTTGGGGAAACGCTCGGGATTGGTCCGCTCAAGCTCTTTGGCCAATAACCCTTTCTTTTGGAGGATCGACAGAATCTTGGACAAAGGTTTAGGAAGCGGCGTGAACTGACGCCTAGAAGAGTTCCTCTGTTGACCATAAAATGATCGCGCTCCTCCTTGCTGGGTGTTCTGGGTGGAGTGAGGTGGTTGGACATAAGTTGCATTAATCTCCGCTACGGGTTCCTTATCTTTTTTGACTGAGAATCTCTTGTACGAGTTGGTCTGATCGGACGCCCATCCATCACGTAAGGCCATTTCAATTCGCTCACTAACAAGGATTAGCTGATTGAATGACTCAGCAGTTGAACCAAGCATCCGGCTTTGATATTCAAGCGAGAGTGTCTTCCTAAACAAATCCATCAACTCATTCTCCGTCGGTTTGGGACTGATTTGAGAAGCCACGACACGCCACCTTGTGACATATGCCTTGAAAGATTCCGTCTTCTTCTTTTCTGTATGAATCAAATCCTCCTGGGATAGAGTAACATCGATATTATACTTATATTGCTTGAAGAAAGCATCAGCCAAATCCTCCCAAGTCTCTAAGAGAATAATTTTCTTCATGATGTACCATTGCAATGCCGGCTCTATCAAACTCGCTTGGAACGACTGAATCATTAAGGGTACATTATCAACATACTGGGTCATCTTGACCAAATATGTTTGTAGATGGATCTTTAGGCAAGAGGTGCCATCATACTTTTCAAAGTCAGGCATTTTGAACTTCTTTGGCACTTTGACTTTTGCATAAAGAGACAAGTTTGTCGGGCTTTGGCATTCTGAACCCTGTAGTTGCTTGAGCTTTTTCTCAATTTTCACCAAGCGTTTTTCTTGCTCGGTTTTTTTATACAACCGGGTGTATCACTTGTACCTCATCATCAACAACAATTTGAGGCGTGTCAGTGATTTTGACTGTAGGAGCATCACCAGAGTTTGACAGGTTAATTGCAGTCGTATTCTTGCCATTATCTCTTGAATCACCAATAGGAAGTTGTTGAGGTAACACCACTTCAACTTGCGGAGCTGATGGGACAATGCTCGATTTGAGGGAATCTATTTGTTTAGACAGTTGCTCAAGGACATTCAGGACTTGCTTCATTTTTGTTTCAAGGGCAGTGACACGAGCTTGTTCGGTAACACGCGCTTGTTCAGTGTTATTAGCCATTGCTGCTCTTGAACGAGTACGAATAGGTGATCTGGGGCGAGCCGTGTTGTATCAATGTCACCTAATGTAAAAAAAAACACGGTAAGTATCATGACAAATGAAATTGGTCCATGACAACGATCGATCGCGCATTTTATTAAATGAAATTGGATTCCAAAGACATTAACCTAAGAAATGAAAATGACTCCCTAGGGAATTAAATTCCTAAAACATCAATTTCTAAATTGAAATAACACTCTAAAAGTGAAATTGAACTCCTAGACATGAAAATAAAAACAATCTTTTCTATATACAATTGACCTTTTGTCATAGACAAAAAAAAATGATAAAATAAATAGATTGCATAGTGTAAGGTAAGAATACTTACTTTATGAAGGAAAAATGGCAACCACATAGACATACACATGAGATGTGAGGTTCAACACCTAAACTATAGGGCTTAGCAAATTAGAGTTAAGAGGAATGATCCGACTAGTCGCAGTCTCACGTACAAAGGTCAAGTCCTCTTAGCTCCGGCTTGGTCAAAGAAAATCCTATAGTCATGCGATCTCGCAGACAAGGATAAACATTTTGACACCAAGAAAAAAAATTCGGAGTTGAGAAAGGCAACCTCTATATCGCAGTCTCGCGTTCAAGGTTGGATCATTTCTCAACACCATCCTAACATCCTTAATTGTGGTCCAGGTCCGACGGTAGATTGTGTGCAAAGTGTAGTGCTAAAATCATTTAAAACTCATGCACAGTAATTAATAATGCAAACATCACTTCAATATGAGCAAAAAATTCAACCTCAACACCTTCCTACAAAACAAAAGGTTAGCAAACACTACACCCCTTATAACTCCTTTCTACAAAAACATTTAACATTTCATGTTAGGGGCGTACTTGGTATCCATGCTGCCAAACAAAAAAATATTTTTGAAAAGAGAAAAATTAGGCCTATGTCCACTATGAGTTTTAACTCATGTCCCCAGTGGAGTCGCCAAGCTGTCGCGACCTCCCCGAAGGTGAACCACCATGGAAAGACTAATGGATTACTAAGTCCGAAGACTTAGTGTGGACTCTCCCAAGCCCTACCAACCGCAACTTGGTACTCAAAATTTGACTTATTTAAACATGTAATTTTATTCAATTATGAGCCGTCACTAATCAATTAGGGTTGATTAGAAACCCAAGTAAAGTATGGGAGAATACTTTACTTTTGCAAACCAGAGATTCAATAGGTTCGGGGACATGATTACACTAAGTTAAACTAGCGCCCTTTCAGTACCCTTTCTCTTTTAGTTTCAAAAATATTTTTTGTAAGCAATCTTGGTTGATTTTAACCTAAGCCACTAACATGGAAAATAGTGGTCATGCGAATCACAATCAATAACATTCAGTAAATCTAAAAAGATGAATATAAAAATCATGATCAACCTTAAAATAAAATAAGCTATAACTAAAATGCATGCCCTAAACATAAATTCTAAATGGGATGACATCTACTTTTTTTTGGATTTTTCTAAAATTAATTATATATATAACTCTAGTCTAGATTTAATATGCATGATTCTTACTCTAACAACATATGATGTGCAATTCAAATGACCTAACTCTAATGACATATGTTAATTGAAAACTATTGTAACATGTGTGCAATCTATCTAAATATGCATGTGCTACATGATGTAGGATGAATGATGTATTTTGCTATATGCATATGCATGATCTTTTATTTTTTATTTTTTTATTTTTATGTCCTTTTTGTTAAATATATATATATTTAACTAATGAAATTCCCTAAGCTTCTACATCATATGCAATGTAAACTATAAGACTAATCTGACATGAAATGTATTAATCTACCCTATTATGCAACAGATTTTTTTTATGCATTTTTCGTAATCTTACTAAAAAATCAACACATATAATGCAACCGATCATGTAAAGCATGCAATTTAGCCCTGACCCAAGATAGAAAATCAAAACAATCAAAAACCTAATCCGACGTCTTACAGCTCAATATTTTTTATTATTGAGATTTTTTAACACGACACATCGACCTCACTCAATTGGAATTCAATCGAGCATGGGATACTTCAAACAAGGAAATAAAATATTCAAGAATTAATTTAGATAGGAACTTTACTTACCTTGTCTATTCTTTCCAAGTTCGGACGAGTAACAAATCGCGGGGATCGTAATCAAGGATGCTTCAAGGCGGATGGCAAGGGTGTGACGGCGACGTGAGAGCAATTCACGCTAGAGTTGAGCTGAATTGTGGCGGCACAGACTGATTTGAATTGTGGAATCGCCATCAAGAAATTGCTGGGAATATCGTCAAAACGTGGACAACAACGTGAGAGCGAGACCGCACACGATGGTTGTCAGAATGATTGAAAACTTCAGAGGAGGACGCTCAATTCCCCTTTCACTTCTTTTCTCCTTTGACTTTGCTGGACACCTCTCCACATCTCATGATCCTTTCTCCCTTGTCTCTTGGGAAGAGGCCTCCTTTTGTGAGCCGACCTTCAAGACCTACAGCAAAAAGAGATGCTTTTTCTCCTCTCTCTTTATATTACGCTGCCGCTCTTTTTCTCTCAATTGTGGCTGTGTTTTTTTTTTTTTTTATCCCCTTCAGTGTTTGTGGCCCCCTTTTTATAGGTGAGAAAAATATGTTATTTAAGGAAAAATGATAAATTTGCACGTTGCATATTTAGCTCTTGTATCCCATGTGCAATATTTTTCCAATATTTCATCCGACACTTTTCCTGAATAATGAGAATATTCTTGGGAACATTCTCATATTCCAACTCGTCATCCCTTAACGAAAATATTTCATCCGACACATTTCTTTAATAACATGAATATTCTCAAGAACATTCTCATATTCCAACTCGTTACCGCTTAACGGGCCTAGCCAAATTCTTTTTCCTTGTGGGCTTAGTCCAACTTATTAAATTAAAGCTTAGAACCATCAATGGAAACCCATCTACCACAAGTCCAATGCAAATGCAATAATAAATGCTCCTAAAACTATATGCTATGTAATTTAATCCTAATATTTTTTGTTTATGGGTTAAAATTAATCCCTAAATTTTTGTGCATTAAATTACGAATGATCAATCAAAATTTAGGTGTCAACACCATTTTAGGATTTGTTGCTAATTTTAATAAAATAAAATAAAATATAAGAAAATATTGTTTGTTCGATCTGTTGGTTTGGTTTGGTTTGGTTTGATCCCCCTAGAACTGGGAACCAAACTAATGCACTCGGGAACCATCTAGAACCAGCTGGTTTGGTCTAGTCCAGGTGGTTCTTGCTTCAGTTGGCCAAAATGCTCACCCCAAGGTTAACCTGGATTTTAGTATGCAAACAAAATAGTTCGTGTCCTATGTATCTTACAAATAAAAGTTTTAATAAAATGATAGTCCAATTTATCAATATGATTTGCGTACTGGACATCTAATATATATATATTTTTTTTTTATTTTTTTTTTTATTTTTTTTATTTTTTTTTATGAATTGCTAAATAGCATCGATTTTATATACTGTCATGCAAGCACAATCCTAAAAATTTTCTTCCATAACTCTCATAGAAATTTGAAAGTTTTCCATAATTTCCTTGCCCACTTTTATTCCCTCCTTAGTTTCCTTAGTGTCCCAGATCCCAAGCACCCTCTTACAACATTTTCCATTCAATAACATACCTCATAAGTCAGCAAAAGTAGCCGCCCACGGACTCGGACAGCCTAGCCCTTCCTTTCTTCTTTGACGGCAATGGGTGTCATTAATGCAATTTCCTCCCTACCTTAGCCCACAAAGAATCGCAGAGAAGCATTATATAAGGTCCAACAACTACGAGAGCAATGCCAGTGCTGAGACTCAGAGAGAGAGAGAGAGAGAGAGAGAGAGAGAGAGAGAGAGAGAGAGAGGAGCGGTTCCGGCGAAGTGAATCATGGCTTCTAAACCAGGACTACTCACTGATTGGCCATGGAAGCCTCTTGGAAGCTTCAAGGTGTCATCTCTCTCTCTCTCATACATGCACGCAGCAGAAAAACTTGCTCACTTTGGCAGCCCTTTGCATAGTTACATGGGCATCAATAGAGATCCGATAATGCATGATGCTTCGCTAGCTCCTCGTCTTCAAGAGGCTAAGACTCATGATCATAGTATAGATATCGTTTTTCTCCAAAATGTTTATTTTTCTTCACTAGCCAGCGCCTAGAGATATGTATTTATGCTTGTGTCATCTCATGGGAATACTTAGACCAAAACCTGAATTGTTAAGAATTGAACCAATCACAATCATTTATCACGTAGATCCCACATGAATCCTACATAGCTTGATCTCACGTATGATCGACAGCTATGATTGTATCCGGTTCATAGATGCTGGTCCATATTCTTGCCTCATGGCCAAACATAGCAATAAATTGGTTCCACGTGGTTGAACATGTGAGGTACCAAGACAACATGGGTCGTGGCTATCAACAAACATGTAGTAAATATCTCGCCCATGCCCGCCTGGTGATTGAGCGGACGGGCGACGTAGCACTCATCTCTAGGATGCTAGAATAGATAAGCAAGGGTCAATATTGCAAGCCATGTACAAGTTACGTACTTAAAAGATAGGGCAACAAAAGTTTCTCGCGAGGCAACTTCCTTGAAAACATCAAGGCAACTTCCTGAGACTATTCTTCTTCTTCTTCTTTTTATTTTCCTAGGATCTTCGTGATCATCCCTTTCCTGTACACCAAAGCACTCGTGTCCCTCATCTAATTTTTAATTAACGAGGCTGATCAACTGTCCTAAACACAGCTCTTCCGTCATCTATCTGTGTGCAGTACCTGTTGCTGGCGCCTTGGGTGGTCCATAGCACTTACGTCTTCGTCAACAGAAATGGACGAGAGAGGGATCTCTCTACTTTCCTAATATTTCCGTTTATGCTATGGAGGATGGTCCACAACCAAATTTGGATAACTCTGTCTCGGTACCGCAATGCCAGAGGGAATGGCAGGATCGTCGACAAGGGCATTGAATTTGAGCAGGTCGACCGAGAAAGAGACTGGTCAGTCCCTTCAGCCCTCGTTACCATCTTCTCTTTCATCCCCCATCAACATTTTCCCCCTTTTTTAGGCTCATCTGGGATCAGAAAGGTCATTAACAGAGGGGACCATGACAAGAGTTTATCAAGTTGATAAATAATCAACAAAAAGAGAAAGATGAAAATGGTCCAAATTTTTTTTTTCGCTTTTCATAAATTGGTAAATTAACGGTTGTGGTGAATGTTGAATATAATTAACCACTCGTCTATAGGATAAGTCACAATTTTTCGCATCATTTGACATATGGATTTAGCAGACCAACGGTTATATGAGGAGCATTGATATCTCGTAATCACACCATCAAATGGCTAGGATGATCCTATAATTAAGAATTGGAGTCGAACGTATGCATAAAAAAAATTACGGCCTATCATTGTGTTTGTTTTTCTTCAAATAGGCCTTTTTTTTCATGGAATGAACTAATAAAATAATTGTTTAACATTTCCTTTTCGTGTTTAATTTGTCAAATTGTCGCGCAGGGACGACCAAATACTGTTCAATGGATTCATGTTCTACATCGTAGCGACGACACACGCTGGAGGTTCTTGCTTGCCGATGTGGAGATCCGACGGTGTAATAACCGCAGCTTTGCTTCATATCGGGCCGGTGGAGTTCCTCTACTACTGGCTTCACAGGGCGCTTCACCATCACTATCTCTACTCCCGCTATCATTCTCACCATCACTCCTCCATCGTCACTGAACCTATTACCTGTAAGAACTCACCATCTGTATTTTTCTCCTCTCTCCCTCCCTCCCCCTCCTGTTTAGTTAAATAAGAGCAAAATGCATGAAGTTTACAATAGAAAGTAGGAAACGTCCATGTCATGTGTATTTTAGTGTCGCTCTGACTTTTCGGGTGTTCATGATGCTCATGTGATATGTTATGCAAGTGTTTCTTTTCTTGTAAGTATCATGAGCCATGTGATGAAGCAGTTCATCTAGCTTTACCTTGCTACAACTAATTCTACATGCATGAAGATATCAAATTACAAAGAACTCATTTCTAAAGTGAGACCATCATACTTTTGTTGGTTAAATATAGAGATTAATCTTTGCTTTTATTCTTATGTTTAGGAAACTTATGACACCAAACCTTTCGCCCACCAATCATAAAGGGGATGTCCTCCCTATAGTACTCTTTGTTCTTATCCAAGTGGTATAAGGATCCCCGTCACAATGTGAATGCATCCTCATCGCCTGCCCTAATCTTCAGATCAAGATAACGTGCATTTTACACCGAATACAACCACACCTTAAGATGAACCTCTCCTGCAAATCTTAATTACTCCCTCTTCTCTTCTCTTCCCTTCCCCTCTTTCTCTCTCTCTCTCCCTCCTCTTCGGCTGCCCACCAACTGACCCTGCTCTCCACCGCCACAATTTTCCAGATCTCGTGGCCTTTGGTGCGAGCTTGAAGCTTGAGCGACCATGGCCACGAGTTTGAGCTCGCATATTCGAGGAGATTGGGCTGGTGCAATTGAAGTTGAAGAAGTCCTTAAAGTGAAGAGGATGAAGAACTCCACTGGTTTTAGCCAAAATGGTTCATGGTGATGTGAGGAATTTTGAAAAACGCAAAATAATAATAATAATAATAATAATAATAATAATAATAATAATAATTGTTCACATGCACTCCACGTTATCTTTCTCTAGTATAGTCCACGTCGACAATTTTTAATAGTTAAGTCATGTCAGTAGAATCCGTCATACGAACGCCGGTAGTTCATTTTAAAAAGTACAATAACTATTTTGGAAAAAAAAAGAAAAAGAATTAGATGAACGATTGCGAATTTCTAGTAAAAATAGGGGAAGTAGATGTAACCTGCTTCTCTTCTTGGAATTATGAAACCTACTTGTAGAAAGCCCAAAAAAAAAGAAAAATCCTTAATTTGGATAATGCTAGATGCACTAAATTATTTTACTAAAACGTGTTCGTTAGATGATGCGCCAAATTTAATTTGGTAATGTAAATTATCGCAATTCATCCACTTAGTTCGACTTGTTCAAACAACCAATACAAATAACTTTGACGTACCCCTTTCCTGTACATGGTTTAAGGCATTATCTTCTTCATGTTCAATTGTACGGAACAATGAGTCGCTAAATGAAATTTGGGTTGGTTGCAGCTGTGATTCATCCATTTGCGGAGCACTTGGCGTACTTCGCACTGTTTGCAATACCTATGTACACAACGGTGTGGATGGGGACGGCATCGATCATGTCATATGCCGGCTACGTGACATACATTGACCTAATGAACAACATGGGGCACTGCAATTTCGAGCTCATTCCTAAGTGGATCTTCTCATACTTCCCCCCTCTCAAGTACCTGATGTACACCCCCTCGTAAGTCCCTCTCTCTCTCTCTCTGAACCACAGTAATCAATTATTGGTGAGTACATTAAAATTGGTTTACAAAATTAGTATACAAACTCATGTTATCGAAACCATTAGTAAATGTTGAATGTGACCTCATCAGTAGTCAACCATATCATTAAATATACTTATTTTGTTATCAATCTTGAAAGTGAATGTGTAACTTAAGTTCTTGTTGCTTAAGTATTCGATGTGTTGTTACTCCATACTTCCAATAATCAAATTTCAATGGAAGTTTTATCCTATCATTAATGCTACGAGTAATAGACACTTATGTTGAGTAACTGATTCAATAAATATCATAACTTCAAATGCAATAATTATTGTAGCAAAGTGGGTTTGAAAATGCAAACATTCTATATAAGGAGTGTGAGGAATGCAACATTGATGTGACCACATGTCTGAAAGAGTATTGGGGATCAAAGAAGTTGTAAGGGGACCAACAATAAATTCGGTAATGATTTTAGGACAGCAGAGGCTTCCACAGTAGGTCGGCGATTTCTGTTTGGGTAGGGGAGACAGAAACTCGTGCTGCTTTGAAGAACATATTGATGTTCTTTGTTTCCGTGGTACTTGAATGAGTTATTGTTTTTTTGGGTACGTCGACGGAGACCAAGGAAAGGAAGAACAGGTGGGTGAGGAATTCAATTATCTTGCTCAGGAGGGGCCCAAGGAAAATTTTGAAAGTGTTGAAAAGAAATGGGCCCACCATTGTTCTTATCAAGAGCATAAATTTGGAACCCTTCATAAAATATCAAACTTCGACCAAGAAAAATTAAATCAACAAAGAATCAGTAACTTTAGCTCCATGCAATCATTTTCTCCAACAATTCTATTTTCACATCACATTTCTCACCTGTCAATTTTTCACACAGTGTCGATTTCCATCTATATTGAGCTTTTCTTATTTATTATACAATAAATTATTGTGCGCACGCATTTTGATAATTTACAATTCAAATTTCAAGAAACTTTCATAAACTGCAAAGTTTGACATATAAATTTAAATATAACTTTCTTATAATTTATGTAGCTTTAAAAATTTTAGCATGCCGAACATTTTGCTTTTACTTTCATTGAAATGAACATTTTTTTTGTTGGGGGGATTGATAGAAACTCCGATTACTTATATAATAGGAATCGTATTTTCTTTTATCTTAATTTTAAAAAAGACATTTAAAGATATGATTGCTTTGATCCAAATGTTATGAACTAAATGGTGGATTTGATCAAGCCAAGCTTTTGACTGTCGTGTGGCTACTTGTTCGGTTCGAAGTACTTGCATGGACTGGTCCTTACTTCGGCAACACTATCACTACATCTTAAGGATAGGGTCATGTGCAAATATAGTGGGTCAACCTGTTAGTGAGGGGAACTTCGAGAGTAACCGAGTTTGAAACTGGAGGACGTGTAATCTAATGAGAACAATCACATTTATTGTAATCTATATATTAAATCAAATTGGGTCTTATTGAAAAATATATGGACATTGAATTTTTCACTTGGCTATTAGCTCTATCTATACATCAAAAGAGTTCATATGATATTCTTGAAAAGACCCATAGAAATAATCTTTTGACTTATTGATATTATTACATCACTCATTCTAATGTTGCAGGTTTCACTCATTACACCACACACAATTCCGGACTAACTACTCCTTATTCATGCCATTTTATGATTATATCTATGGAACAATGGACAAGTCCTCTGATGAACTTCATGAGACTTCACTTAAGCGAGAGGCAGAAGTGCCTGATGTCGCGCATCTAACCCATCTTACGACTCCCGGGTCAATTTATCATCTACGGGTCGGATTTGCATCTCTTGCATCTTGGCCCGACCGATCATCAAGATGGTATCTGTGGTTGATTTGGCCTATGACTTTATGGTCCATGATGATTACTTGGATATATGGACGCACTTTTGTGGTTGAGCAGCATCGCTTCAGGAAACTCAAATTACAAACTTGGGTAATTCCGAAGTATAGCATTCAAGTAAGATTTTCTTTTATTTATCTGCCTAATAGGTTTTTATTTTATATTACTGAGTTTTTTGTTGTCTAATTTTGGTCATTTTCTCATTTGCAATAATCATACTATGTTAGTACTTCATGCAATGGCAAAAGGAGTCGATCAATGGTCTGATTGAGAAAGCCATCTTGGAGGCAGAGGAAAAGGGGACCAAGGTTTTGTGCTTGGGTCTCTTGAACCAGGCAAGCATCTCATGAAATTATAATTTCCATCTCATTAAATTATAATATCCATCATGCTAGGTTCATGATGACACTTGTTAAAGACAAAGTTCACATGCTCATAAAATTTGCTCAAGGTTCAACATATTTAATTACTAATTGTGTTAGACTATACTATAATGTAAGCAACATCATTTTCTAACACTTAAAAGAGGTAGTGGAAGCATTTGAAAGCTTAACCTATGCTCTGATATAATGTTAGGCAATGAATAGTTTCAAAAGGTTGACATTATATTGACATGACGATCTCACGATTTTTTGCTAAAAGCAAAGAAAAAAAAAAAAAAGAATGTTGAAAGAACGGACAACTACAAGCAAGTCCCACAACTTATCCCCGTAATACACATAAGTTGTGAAAATATCATTTCATAAATTTAAATCCTAAAACTTGTGGGCGCCATCCATTTTAGTCCTGTTGTTGACTCCATTAAGTTTTAGTGGACGTGGCATTATTTATTAATGGCCCACATTAGACAAAAAAAATAATACAAAAATCATGTTTCATTTTCATCCACTGAAAATTGACAGAGCTATACGAAAGGACTCAAATGCAATAAGACTTTCGGGATTTAAATGCAGGAAATGAAAAGTTTATGATTCAAGTATATTATCGTTATAAGTTTTCGATCTTTTGCTGTTATTGTCCCTTTGAAAAAGGCATTATGACCATGCTCGTGTACTCAAAACTTGGTATTTGCAGGGAGAGGAGCTGAATGGATATGGCGGATTGTATCTTGAGAAACATACTCGTCTCAAATTGAGAGTTGTGGACGGGAGTGGATTAGCAGCGGCTGTGGTGGTCAATAGCATTCCTAAAGGAACTGTCCAAGTCCTCTTCAGAGGGAGGCTCACTAAGGTGGCCTATGCCATTGCTGTAGCTTTGTGCCAAAGGGGAATCCAGGTAAATAAATAATTTGGATGGTAATTCTTATATGCAGCTGCCCCCAAAAAATGCTTAAAGTGATATCTTTCATTTTTATAGTAATTGAGGTTGCATCTGGTGAGTAGCATTCAAGTGAAATTAGAAAGCATACGATACATAGTCAATTCCCATATAATATAAGAGGTTTGAAAAGATTTAAATTCAAAATATACTGATGGGATAATTTGTAAAGCTTTGTGGTATTAGTGCTCACTATTCTAAAATCTTAAACTAGTAAATTATGATGTGGGTTAATACTTAAACATTTTGATATTATATTCTTTATAAGGTCTTCCTAGTGAAAAAGAAAAGAAAAGGAAGAGAATTCATATCCTCAACTAATTAGGAAGATGACATCCAATTCTCAGTACCAAAGTATGTAAACGATTGTATTAATTAAGAAAATTCCACTTGATTCTCAGCAGCGAAGTATAGCTTTCTGATTGGCAAAACGATTATATCTTCAATAGCTAAGTAGATATAGCATGGAGTTACAACACACATACGAAAAGTTTTATCAATTTTTAATCGAAATGTGTGATTCGTCCATCTACATCTGAACATTGTCAATTTTCATTATAATGGAGAGAGCATGAAATCGCCCACCTTACAACATCTTTGTCAATTCAAGTCCCATAAGCCAAAAAGAGGATAAGAAGGCTGTTCTTGGCATCGTTTACTTATTGTCTTTCTGATATGGCCGCTAGTTTTAACTATTCTTAAATAATGATATGAAACTTATTTTAGGTGGCTACACTGCATGAGCATGAGCACAAGATGCTGAACAAATCACTCAATCGCAAGTGTGACGGCAATCTGCTTCTCCCAAGTGGCCATGCTCCAAAGGTAAATGAATAATGCCCTCGTCGCGAATAACTTCAGATATCAATGTGCATGGACTTTTAAGATTCAGCGGGTTCATTTCTGGGATTTATTTGGATTCTTAGTAAGAAATGGAAACCCTAATTGCTATAACATCTGTCGATATTATGCCATAAGAACTTATTATCACAACTTCTTGATGATGGCTACACGAAGGACTACTAACGATTGGTAAATTTTTAGATATGGATAGTTGGAGATGACATAACGGAAGAAGATCAGTTAAAAGCACCTAAAGGGACATTATTCATACCCTTCTCGCAATTCCCTCCAGAAAAGTTGCGAGGCGACTGCTTCTACCACCACCCACCAGCCATGGTCGCCCCTCCAACGCTTGTGAATGTGCATTCTTGTGAGGTATGATATGGCGTATAATCCCCGTTTTTACTAGTTTCTATTTATTCAGTTAAAGGGAGTGTGCTTTTAAAATTTTTGCAGGGAAGAAAATATGTGCCTTTATTACTAATACAAAACCTACATTTCTAACATTCATAGTCAACACAGTGGGAAAAGATCGATTCTCCCAGCTAGTCAATACCAGTGACACATGTATCATTGTTACTTTGGCCGAACCACAATCCTTACATCACCAGATAACCCTTGTGTGGATAAATCTGTATACCCACGGCAACCTTAGTATAAATCTCCTTCTTATTGTTGTTGTAATACTGCAGAACTGGTTGCCAAGAAGAGCTATGAGCGCATGGCGCATCGCAGGGATACTCCACGCAGCAGAACGGTGGGAGGGGCATGAGTGTGGCTACTCCATCATCGACATCGACAAAGCATGGCAAGCTAGTCTACAGCATGGCTTTCGACCTCTTGGCATCCCTGCTTATCTTTCACAGAAACTGAGTTAGATTTATCTCCATTTACATAAGCATGAACATATCTATGCAACGCACTCTTGGATTACTTATCAAAAGTTATGCCTCGCACTATATTTATGTGGTTTACTATTTTCATCGCCAAAAGACTTTTGTAGTATTACACGTTTTACATTCTTAGTGTCTTACTATAAAACACCTGTGCTGTGTAGCTATGAATTCCTCAAGTGTTCAATAAATTGTCCTTACCAGATGTAGCGTTCATAAAGTCTGTAATTTAGTAAATTTGAATATAAATTTACTGATTTCTTAAGAAACGTACACAAAGTAAATTTCTGACTTTTTACTTAGATCCATCTTTCCAATAAAAATCCTTAAAAGTTGTCCCACCAGCATAGAATTGCCCTCTTCGTTGTACGGGCAAAAATTAAATAAATAAATAATTACACATTTCCTTCACACACTGTTCAAGTTCATTTTCAGCATCTCCCTTTGTAAAGAGATGGCAATTTGTGCGGTAGCAGTTCAAGATGCTCTCTCTATCTGGTTCTCCCTCTATTAGCTTATTCACCCCTTTCATGTGCTTTCAATGTGCTCTCTTATTTTATGCCACCTCTATTAGTAGATCTCCATGCGAGATATTGTGTAAAGTACGAAGTACGAGCAAGTATAGCATTTGCATCAATTAGATCTACTAGACTGAGGCAATTACATTTTACAGATATGTGAGACCCATATTATATGATAGTAAAATCAATAAGTTCTTTCTACACTATAGTTTTTTATGGGGAAAATTGTCCAAAAATACCTATATCTATTATATAGCTGGCAATTCAATATTAAAATTTTCTAATTTCTCCAATGTAGTCCCGTATCATTTGATGATTTTCTAATATAGTCCATTCCGTCTATTTAAATTTAAGATACTAACATGACGCCTCAATCAATGCCTTAGTTTCAGTCAATGTTGGTTGCTCTACATGGCATGACCAATAGCCAACATTAAAGAAATGAATCAAAACAATGTCTTTTTGCCTTTTTTTTTACAAGAAGTCTGAATGTTTTTCCTTTCTTCTTTTCTTTTTTTCCACACTACTTTTCCACATCGTTATTCATCACTGTTTGTTGGTGATGGTCACTTGGGCCTCATTGACCATAGGTGAGGGTCACAGCTCTTCTCCTACAAGCCCTTCCCGGCCTTGGGTGAGGGTCATGGCCCATCCCCAGCCATTTGGGCCCATAATTTCCCTCCGACCAAGCTGGCCTTCTTTGCTGACTCGTTGAGTGAGGACGACCACGGTGAGACTAAGGTGGAAACCGCCTACAAGGAGCTCATTAAGAAGGGCAACGCTGAGATCCAGTCGTCGGTTTGCAATTCTTGAGACGAGGGCACAACAGACCATTGGATCAAGTACAACCCCACCACGGTCTACCTCATGGGGAAACACCTTTCAATGCCGAGCTGCTACTCATGCACCCATATCAAGGTGAGTGAGGGCTGCAACCCTAGCATGTGGCCGCCAGCTCTTTCCAAGGAAATGAGGAGTGACGAAAATGAAATGAAAATAAAAAAGCTCAAAAAATTTACAAAATTACTCCAAAACGACATCATCTGAGTAGTGTCAAATGGCTAGTTGTCCACCAAGAATAGCCAGTGATGACAAGATCCCGCATCAATGATTTCCATCTAAAGTTAGCTAGAAAAGTTACATTGAAAAATCATCAAAAGACTTACAATTATATTGGTCAAATTGAGAAATTTAAGATTGAATTAGTGACTATATAATAAGTTTAGGGTTTTTTTTTTTACAATTTTCCCATGGATTACGTTCACTACATAATCACTAAACTATATCATATCTTTTAACAAAGCTATCTTTTTGCTGTGATCGAGTCACCCTACCGGTCAAAATTAAAAAAACTAAATTCAAGGTTATTCATTTATTCATTACCACTGGTTCAAGGAAAGTTCCTCATAAAATATTTTTTTTCCTGACCATTTTTTTTCTGTACGAAATTACTATTTCACAGCTTTTGAAGTGAAGAAGAGGACCAAATTATCTACTAAATAGACGATTGCTTATTTCCTGTAAAAATAGAGTGACTTACTGGTGCGAACTACATAATATATGATTTATGCAGCCTACTTCTCTCTTCTTGGATTTACGCATCCCACTTGTAGAAAATAAAAAGAAAAAACCTTCTTAATTTAGATAATGCTCCCAACCAAAATAATAATAATAATTTGGATAATGCTAGATGCACTGAATTCTTTTACTAAAACATGTTCATTCGATGATGCGTCAAATTTTCATTGGTAATGTACGTTATCGCAATCTATCCACTTAATGGTCGAAGTGATCAAACAACCAATACAAATAACTTTGATTCACCCTTTGCTGTGTATGGTTTAAGGCATTATCTTCTTCAAGTTCAATTGTACAGACCAATGAATCGCTGAATGAAATTTGGGCTGGATGCAGCTGCGATTCATCCATTTTTGGAGCACTTAGCGTACTTCACACTGTTCGCAATACCTCTGTACACAACGATGTGGATGGGGACAGCATCTATAATGTCACTCGCCAGCTACATGACGTACATCGACCTAATGAGACGAGGCATTGCAATTTCGAGCTCATTCCTAAGTGGATCTTCTCATACTTCCCCCCTCTCAAGCACCTCATGTACACCCCCCTCGTAAATACCCCTCTCTGAACCACAGTAATCAATTATCAGTGAATTTAAAATTGGTTTACAAAATTAGTACACAAACTTATGTGATAGAAACCATTAGTAAATGTTGAATATGACCACATTGGTAGTCAACCATATCATTTAATATACTTATTTTGTATACCAATCTTAACATTGATCATATTGCTAAATCTAATATGAAAACTTCTTGAAAGTGAACATTTAACTTAAGTTCCTATCACTTAAGTATTCGATGCGTTGTTACTCTATACTTCCAACAATCGAATTTCAACGGAAAACTTATCTTATCATTAATGCTACGAGCAATAGGCACTTATGTTGAGTAACTGATTCAAGAAATATCATAATTTCCAATGCAATAATTATTGTCACGAAGTGGGATTGAAAATCCAACCATTCTATTTGAGGAGTGTGAGGAAAGCAATATGGATGTCACCGCATGTCCAAATGAATATTGGGGATGAAAGAAGTTTTAAGGGGACCTGCAATAAATTGGGTAATGGTTTTAGGAAAGGAGTAGCTTCCACCGTAGGATGGTGATTTATGTTTGGGTAGGTGGAACAAAACTCATGCTGCTTTGAACAACATATTGATGTTCTTGGTTTACGTGGTACTTGGATGAGTTCTTGTTTTTCTGGATACGTCGACGGAGACTAAGAAAAGGAGGAAAAGGTAGGTGAGGAATTTAATTATCTTGTTCTGGAGGGGCCCAAGGAAAATTTTGAAAGTGTTGAAAAGAAATGGGCCTACCATTGTTCATATCAAGAACATAAATTTGGAACCCTTTATAAAATATCAAAATTCGACGAAGAAAAATTAAATCAACAAAAAATCAGTAACTTCAGCTCCATGGAATCATTTTCTTCAGCAATTCTATTTTCACATCACATTTCTCAACTGTCAATTTTTCCATTTAAACGCAGTGTCAATATCCATCCATATTGAGCTTTTCTTATTTATTATACAATAAATTCTTGTGCGCACGCATTTTGACAAATTTACAATTCAAATTTCAAGAAACTTTCATAAACTACAAAGTTTGATGTGTAAATTTAAATATAACTTTCTTATTATTTATGTAGCTTTAAAAATTTTAGCATGAGGAACTTTTTGCTTTTACTTTCATTGAAATGAACTTTTTTTTTGTGAGGGGGGATTTGATAGAAACTCCTATTAATTATATAATAGGAGTCATATTTTCTTTTATCTTAAATTGAAAAAAGACATTTAAAGATACGATCGCTTCGATCCAAATGGTATGAACTAAATGATGGACCTGATCAAGCCAAGCTTTTGACCGTCATGTGGCTACTTGTTCAGTTCGAAATACTTGCATGGATTGGTCCTTATTTCGGCAACACTATCACTATATCTTAAGGATAGAGTCATGTGCAAGGATAGTGAATCAACTTGTTATTGAGGGGAAATTCAAGAGCAATCAAGTTTGTAACTGGAGGACATGTTATCTAATGAGAACAATCACATTTATTGTAATCTATATGCGAAATCAAATTTGATCTTATTGAGAAATATATGGACATTGAATTTTTCACATGGCTATTAGCTCTATCTATACATCAAAAGAGTTCATGTGATATTCTTGAAAAGACCCATAGAAATAATCTTTTGACTTATTGATGATATTATTACATCTCGTCATTTTAATGTTGTAGGTTTCACTCATTACATCACACACAATTCTAGACTAACTACTCCTTATTCATGCCATTTTATGATTATATCTATGGAGCAATGGACAAGTCCACTAATGAACTTCATGAGACTTCACTTAAGCGAGAGGCAGAAGTGCCTAATGTCGTGCATCTAACCCATCTTTCAACTCCTGGGTCGATTTATCATCTACAGGTAGGATTTGCATCTCTCGTGTCTTGGCTTGACCAATCATCAAGATGATATTTGTGGTTGATTTCGTCTATGACTTTATGGTCCATTATAATTACTTGAATATATGGACGCACTTTTGTGGTTGAGCAGCATCGCTTCAGTAAGCTCAAATTACAAACTTGGGTAATTCCAAAGTATAGCATTCAAGTAAGATTTTCTATTATTTATTTGCCCAATTGGTTTTTATTTTATATTACTGAGTTTTTTGTTGTCTAATTTTGGTCATTTTCTCATTTGCAATAATCATACTATGATCTTCTTTCTAGTGCTTCATTCAATGACAAAAGGAGTCGCTCAATGGTTTGATTGAGAAAGCCATCTTGGAGGCAGAGGAAAAGGGGACCAAGGTTTTGTGCTTGGGTCTCTTGAACCAGGCAAGCATCTTATGACATTATAATTTCCATCTCATTAAATTATAATATCCATCATGATAGGTTCATGATGACACTTGTTCAAGACAAAGTTTACATGCTTGTAAAATTTTCTTAGGGTTCAACATGTTCAATTATTAAATGTATTAAACTATACTATATTGTAAGGAAAATCATTCTCTAACACTTAAAAGAGGGAGTGGAAGCATTTGAAAGCTTAACCTATAATGTAGATTGTATTGCGCAACCTAATATGGTAACTTATCAAAAGTGAAGGGGTAAATTAAGTTCCTGTTGCTTAAGTGTTTAATATGTTGTCACTCCATCCTTCCAAAACCAGAATTTCAATTAAAAAATTTTTCCTACCATCAACGCTACAAGTGACAGAAAATTGTGAACGCGAGTGTGTCAAGTCACTTATGTTGAGTAACTAATTCAAGAAATATCATAATTCCCAATGCAATAACTGTTGTTGCGAAGTGGGTAATCGATGTGATCCCATGTCCGAATGAATGCTGGGGACAAAAGAAGCTTTAAGAGGGCCTGCGATAAATTAGACAATGGTTTTAGGACAATAGCAGTTGTCATGGTGGGTTGGTGATTTATGTTTGGGTAGGTGGAACAGAAACTCGTACTTCTTTGAAGAACATATTAATGATCTTGGATTATGGGGTACTTGGATGTGTTCTTGTTTTCGAAGGTGTGGAGGGAGATTTTAAAAGGAAGAAGAGGTAGGTGAGGAATTCAATTATCTTGTTCCGGAGAGCCGAAGGAAAATTTTGGGAGTGTTTAAAAGATATGAGCCCACCATTGTTCTTGTCAAGAACATAAGTTTGGAACCCTGTATAAAATATCAACATTCAACAAAGAAAAATTAAATCAAGAAAGAATCGGTTACTTTTGCTCTAAACTGCTCCATGGAATCATTTTCTTCAACCATTGTATTTTCACATCACATTTCTCACCTCTCAAGTTTTTACATTTAAACGCAATGTCAACACCCATCTATATTGAACATTTCTTATGTATTATAAGGTAAACTCTTGTGTACATGTATTCTGACAATTTCACCATTCGAATTGCATGGAACTTTTGTTGAATGTAAAATTTGATATTTAAATTTAAATATAGCTCTCTTATAATTTAAATAGATTTAAATTTTTTAGCAAGAGGTACTTTTTTCTTATACTTTCACTAAAATGAACATTTTTTTGTAAGGGGGATTAAATTTAAACACTTATTACCTATTGGAAAATTATTAAAAAGTACTAAATCTATTGCAATTATGTCATTTTAGTCTTAAACTTTTTTTTGGCCAATTGAGTCATAAACATTTTGCGCTTATGCCAATTCAGTCCTCTTGACCAATTTTAGCCGGCCGGTGCTAACATGAACATTAGCCATCTTACGTGGTGCAACCAACATTGATGTGGACAATATTTAATAATATTTTAATATTTTTTTGAAATTTTTTTTGTTTCTCTTTTTTCTTTTCTCTCTTTCCTTTGTTTTCTTCCTTGTGCAATTAGCTAGAGGCAAGGGTTGATAAGGTTGACCTTGATAGCCTTTGGCAAAGTTCACCCCCACCAGCCACCGGCAATGGTGACCTTGCCTAGCGACGACACGGGCTAGACTCAAAGGGCGAGGGCATGGCAAGGGTTAGGTTGACAAATTGAAAGAATGAACACATGAACTCCAAATGCCCTAATCAAGAAGAAGTAGTTGCATCTGATTACCAATACCAATTAAAACGAGAGGGAGGGAGGGAGGGAGGGAACATACGTTGCTAGCAATGATGAGGTGATGGAGTCTCGCCATGTCCTAGCCTCGCCCAGCCATGGCAAGGCTCTCCCTTGCTAACTATTGGTGAAGTTGACCTCGCCAAGGCTTGCCAAGGGCAGGCAAGGCTCACCCTCACTAGAGGCCAATGGGGGCAATCGTGTCAAGACACTTATGTTGACTAACTAATTCAAGAAATATCATAATTTTCAATGCAATAATTGTTGTTATGAATAGGTTCATCGATAATTTGAAATATTGAAATTTTTTCTTTAACACTTTGTTTAATTTAGGGAACAAATTCAATTTCATTGAAACATTTTATTTAAGAAGTGCGAGGAAAGGGACATGGGTGTGATCAGGTGTCCGACTGAATGTTGGGGAGAAAAGAAGCTTTAAGAGGGCCTGCAATAAATTGGTTAATTGTTTTAGGACAACAGTAGTTGTCTTTGTCATGGTAGGTTTGCGATATATGTATGGGTAAGTGGAACAGAAACTCAATTTGCTTTGAAGAACATATTGATGTTTTTGGCTTGCGTGGTACTTGGATGAGTTCTTGTTTTCTTGTATACGTCGACGGAGATTACAGAGAGGAAGAAAAGGTAGGTGAGGAATTCAATTATCTCGTTCCAGAGGGGCCCAAGAAAAATTTGAAGGTGCGGAAAAGAAATGGGCCCACCATTGTTCTTATCAGGAACATAAATTTGGAACCGTTTATAGAATATCAAAATTCAACAAAGAAAAATTAAATTGACAAAGAATCTGTTAACTTATGCTCTAGACAGCTTCATAATATCATTTTCTTCAACAATTCTATTTTCACATCACATTTCGCAACTCTTAAATTTTTCCATTTAAACGCAATGTGAATACCCATCTATATTGAACATTTCTTATTTATTATACGATGAACTCTTGTGCGAACATATTTTGAAAAATTTACAATTTGAATTTCATGAAACTTTTGTAAACTACAAAGTTTGGCATGTAAATTTAGACATAGTTGCTTATAAATTAAGTAACTTTACAAATTTTAGTAGGAGGCACTTTTGGCTTTTACTTTCATTGAAATGGACATTTTTTGTAAGGGGATTAAATGAAAACACTTGTTACTTATATAATGCGGATCAAATTTTCATCCATCTTAAAATGCACAAGCGCATTTAAATATAAAATCGCTTCGATCTAAAAGGTGTGAATTGATTATGTGGATCGGATCAAGCCAAGCTTTTGATCGTCAAGTGGCTACCTATTTCTTTCGAAGTACTGGATAACAACTTCAATCACATGGACTGGTCCTTATTTGAGCAACACTATCACTATATTTGAAGGATAGAGTCATGTGCAAGGATTGTGTGTCAATTTATTAGTGAGGTGAGATTCGAGAATAATCAAGTTTGAAACTGAACGACGTTAATCTAATGATATCAATCAATCATATTTATTGTAATCTATATGTAAAATCAAATTGGTTCTTATTGCGAAATATATGGACATTCAATTTTTCACATGGCCATTAGCTCTGTCTATTCATCAAAAAAAAAATTATATGATATTCTTAAAGAGAATTGTTGCAGAACAGCATCAAACGATACACCAATCAAAGCATAAGTAGCAAAGGATGAAAGAAAAATAGAAATCACACAAGACACAAAATTTACATGAAAACCTAAAATAGGAAAACCATGGAGAAGAGAGGGGCCTTAGTATCTTCAATAATGAGTATGAGAATATGATCCAAAATCTCAAAAAACCACTTGGTGAACCACAAGATCTAAAGATCCAACGAAAAGAAAGAAAAAAAATAAGGAAGGGAATTAATATGGAGGAGATGTATCATTAAACACATTCCTTTTATAGTCCCCCTTAAAAAAAAAAACCCTAAAACAATTATATATGGTGTAAATACCCTTATCACTAATTTGAAAATCAAAACTCAACAAATATCCACATTGAGTTCAAATCTCCAAAAGGGCATCATGCCAAATGGCACAAGACATTTCTCCCTCACCACCAAAAGTGACCACACAAGGCTATCCTCAAAATGGCGGAATCGACAAAGCACATCCTTAAGCCTACATGACCATATTCAATGTAGGAAACAAGGGATGAAATGCCATTAACTTCGCCTAAGTAAAGCAAATGGCGAAAATGCCAGGCAAGTTTAAGCAATGCTTGAACTTGATCAAAGGAACTGGTTTAATCAACATATCTATCGGATTATCCGTTGTAGGTATTTTCTTCATCATAACCGTATCTTTAGCAATCTCATCATGCACAAAGTGATACTAGATGTTGATGTATTTTTTCCTCTCATGATGCATAGTATTCTTCATAAAGTGGATTGCACTTTGGTTATTGCAAAAGATAATGGAGGCTCCCTCCTACTTCACTCCAAGTTCTGTAACCAAATGCTTCAACCAAAGAGATTCCTTTATAGCTTCTACTACTGCCACGTACTTTGCTTCGATGGTAGACAAAGCAATAGTGTCCTATAAATTTGCTCTCTAATTCTCCATGGAACCACCAAGCGTAAAAGCATAACTTGTCAAAGATCTACTTTTGTCGAGATCACCTATAAATGAAACTAACAACTGAATGTCCTATATCACAATCTTTGTCAATGACAAAACCCAAATCTGAGGTACTTGCTTTTACCGAAGAATCCATTTCATAATTTTGCTAGTGAGCTTTACCTAGATATACCATAAACCTATTTACAATATTAACAGCTTAGGAAATATAAGGACGAGTGCAAACCGTAACATACATAGGACTACCCACAGTACTAAAATATGGAACTCAAGATATCTCACTTTCCTCCTCTTTAGTTTTAGGTGATAAAGAAGCCAAAAGTCTAAAATGGGATCAGGAGTGAACATGGTCTAGGTTAGGCCGATCTAGCACCTAAACCATGGACGACCCGCATAGTGTTGCTCCCTAATTTTGGAACTGAGAACTGACCTAGTTGAGCTTAGGACTAAAGACTGCACTAACCCTGTTAGGCCCCAACTCTCGAGCTTGCGACAACCCCCTTCTCTTGGTCGATAGAAAGCGACATCCCAGGACTCGTCGACGACCATTCATTTTAATCTTTCGTTATGTGCAAACGGAAGACGAACCATCCCCAGTTCAACAAACAATCAATCAATCAATCAGGGATAGAGGGATGAACAACAAAAACATTAACTACTCATTTATACAATTTACTGGATTAACCAACAGAAGATCGTCTTTCGAATGACAAGCCCGTCAAAAAGGATCGGTCCATCCTCTAAGCCAGGCCAAAAAGAAACTAGGTTAATCAACTATACAAAATGAACCCTTGGGTTCAACACCATGGTCACTCAAACCCATCGGACTCGACTCCGTTAGGTCGATCACTGATGGAGTTGGGGCAAGATTCTCCACTGCGGGTGCGCCATTCTAGGGGCCTGAAAATGGTTAACCACGATGGGTTGAGATAAAATCTCAGCGAGTTCTTCCCCTAAGCCCCGATTAGTACACCAACTCAACCTGGGGTATCTCTCCAGAACCACCTCTCACTCAACCCAACAACAAACAACTAGCAATCAACAATCAAACAGCAGACAAGGTCAACTAACAATCAAAAATCGGTTCGCATGCAACCTTACCCGGTATGCCATACCCTACACGTAAAACCTCATAAAATACAAGCAATGCAACCAACAATCATATAATCGATTCACATGCAACCTTACCCAGTATGCCATACCCTACGCGTTATAAGTCAGCACAATACACACAATGCACATGACCGTTAGATGATGCAGTTCATCAATCACATGTGAGTCGCACCATAAGCGATCTCACTTGGCCATTACCATACCCTGCACGTTATCAATTCATGCGTGCATGCCATAAATGATATGATCACCTCATGCATAATCAGAACCAATGATGCTATGTTTTGTCATGCACTCTTGCATCCACACGTTTTCCGATTATTACTGCCTCACAGGGCTACAACTTGGCTGAGGTGCAACGGCGCTACGGCGCCCTTCCTCCGCAAAAGAGCAACCATGCCCTTCCATGCTATTGCTACGGCGTTACGACGCCCTTCCCACACAAAGGCGCAATCGTGCCCTTCTATGCAGGCTGAGGCGCTACGGCACCCTTCCTCCACAAAGGCACAACCATGCCTTTCCGTACCCTTCGAGACGCAACGGCGCTACAGCGCCCTTCCTCCGTAGAGGTGCAATCGTGCTCTTCCGTGCCCTCTGAGGCGCAACAGCACTACGACGCCCTTCCACCGCAAAGGTGCAACCGTGCCCTTCTGTGCCCTCCCTTTCCAAAATCTCTGATAAAGTGGGTTCAACTTAGTGATCATGCAAGCATACTATCACAACCACTTATTATCTTTGAGCATTAACCAATGCACACATACTTGCATATAAAACCTCAAATCATTTCTCACAAAAGCGGCCCATTTCTAGTGTCCCTTGGAAAAACGATTTTTCCCCACCTTTCTCATAAAAGTGGTCCATTTCTGGTGTCCCTCGGACAAATCATTTTTTTCCCCTTTTGTGAAAATCACATGATTCATGCGAATGTTCATATCACGACACATCAAATTCACTTCATATGATCAAGGCACATGAAATAATGCACAATTTCACTTCCAGATGAATAATGTTGTGAACAGTAATCCATGAATAGTAATCCATGAACAGTAATTTCCAGAATTCAATGATTAATAAATTAAATTCAGAAATTAAACAAAACATTGATTAAACACAATTAATCAATCAATTAAGCTAAACATGCTTAATTATCACATAAACCACACATAAGCATTATTTATGCATAATCAAGCATAATTAAGCAAGATTAAGCTAATCTAATCTTAACCACCTATCTAACCACATATATTAGAGCTAATACAACTTAATTAAACACCTTAATTATCCCTTAGCACTAATTAACCCAACCCTAAGACAGTTTAGGCACTAAATAGAGTTTAGGAGCTAAACTCACCCATTAAGCGGGCCGGTGATACGAGCGTGGCAGCAGCGACGAACCCGACACCCGAGGACCTCTACCATGACAATCCAAGACGGTATTGGGCTAAACACAGTAGCAACAAACTCGGAATCCCCACTGCAAGTTGGAAAAACTGACTGCACAGAAGGAATGGGCTGATCGAAGCTAAAACAGGCTGGTCGAAACTCCGGCGAGCTGGTGGCCGATGGCTGGTGGTTCCAAGGGGTCAAGAGGGAGTTTTTTGTGGCTGGTGTGGGTAGTGGGTAGGCCAAAAATGGAGAGAAATGGAAGAAAAACCGAAGCTGCATAGGAGGCGATGCATAGTGACGAACGGAGGACCGCCGACTTCAGGCCACCGTACGAGATAGCCGGCGATTGGTTTCGATGATCAGCCGATGTGGATGGTACGGATTTCCTGTGCTGATCAGATTGATAGGTGGCTTGGCCCGAGATTCCACCGGGAAGGCAACGAACAACTCCAATTTCGGTGAGAGGTCCAAAGCTAAAACTACAGAAAATGCAAGGAGAAGCAAGGGGAAGCAAGGGGAAGAGGGCTGCAATTTTTTAGGCTAAAGAGGGGACAGAGAGAGTGAAGTGAGGGCTTCTAGAAGACCCCATCAAGGCCATTAAATAGCTTGCTTCAACCCTAAACAAATGACATCATCTTCTCTCTCTTCCTTTGACTTTTCTTCAAAATATCCAAGGGTATTTTGGTCATTTCCACCTTGCACATTTCCCAATGTGCCCTTGGGCTGAAAGTGAAAGGTGGGCCTAGGAAACGAGCTGGAAAATGAATAGGAACGGGCTCGGAAATTTGTTGGGCTCGAATTAGCTCGAGTTTGGATAACGGGTTAGGAAGGGTGAGGGGTCGGTTGGGTCCAACGGGCTCGCTCGTTGTCTCAGTCTTCCACGGTGGCTGTCCTACCTTGGGCATGTGGCCCACACTATTCTTGCCCAGCCCACGTCCTTGTAGGCTCGTTTTCTCGGTCTGAAAATCCCTTTTCCAAAAACTCGGCTCAACCGACACTGTCGACTATCAAGGAAGCATCGTCCAAAAGTCCATCCCAGACATTCCCAAAAATAAGATAAGCTATCAGAAGGGGTGATAAATTATTGTGACAGGCAATCGGAAAATAAGATAAGCTATCATTAAAAAGACGATAAGTTATCAAGGGATTAGGTAATAAGCTATCACCAAATGGTTGATAAGCTATTGAAAGTTTGATTATAAGTTATTACCAAAGGGGTGATAAGTTATCGAGAATTTGAGGATAATCTATCATTAGACGGGCAATAAATTATCTGGAAATAATTAATAGGCTATCGTCATGGATAATAAGTGTTGTTTGTTATGTGCTTTCGGCTTGAATTTTGTGATGTTTTCCTACACATGCCATGCTATTGGATGCCTGCTTTGCCTTCAAAAAGTTTGCCTCATGTGAAACTCAGAATAGTAATTTTTACAAGGGATTTTATGGACATATAAAAGGAAAACCCCGAGGTGTCATGTGTATATGTCGAGTTTGACAATTTAAATGAGACTAGTGTGTTTGAAAAGTAAGGCAGACAGAGTTTGATAGGCTTTCAATAATTATGTGACAACGTACGAATATTTTCTTGTATTTTTACGTGAAAAACATGTAGTGATTTATTATGTTGAGTACGTACCACATTTGCATTAGTTAAGGCATGGAAATGAATTGAAATTTAATAATGTGGTGTACTCATGTGATCACATAAAGTAAACTGTCATCCTAGCGGGAGTTTTGGGGACAAAATCCGATTTATCAGAATACCCAACAGAGGTCCTAATGTGAGTTGCGGTAGAGGCTAGGCCTATGCTCTTTTGTAAATACCGTATGGGCAAGAATTCCATACGTTGTTATGCTCAATAGGGCAAGACAATGCCTAGTTAAGCCAAAAGACACCAATAAGAGTTCAGTTATAGCCCTGGTGAGGACATAATAATCAGAACACATGTGAATGCGGGGATGCATGGAAAATATATGATTATGTGTTCTAATTATGCATTTGCTTGTTTACACTAACCATGGCATGCATGAGTTCATACCATGTAGGGTATGGCTGTGGCAAGTTAAGATTGCCTGCAAGTTGATTTGACTATAATTGATTATTGTGGTGATAAAAATGATGGTTGCATTGTTTATAGTATGCATGAACATTTATACTATGCAGGGTATGGCAATGGCAAGGTAAGGTTGCCTGCGAGTCAATTGACTATTGATTGTTTATTTTGGGTTTACCAGGTAGATCACGTTTATAATTAAGGCAAAACGAGGGTTGCTTTGTAATTGATCTTATGTAATAATGAGGAATATGCCTATTAAGAACCCCGATGCGAATTGATATCCTAATTAAGGCTTAGGATTGTAATTCACTGAGATTTATATCTCATTGATTATAGTTAACCATTTTTCAAATCCGTAGTTATGGCATTCCTATTGCTATGGATTTGGTAGTGAAAAAGCACATCATTGAGGGCAATAGGATCGCATGCCTAATGATTGAAGGAAGTAGATTAATCCTATCTAGTACCTTTGGGTAGCTATTGAGGAAGTCGTCCAACTTAGGGACTTGTGTATAAACTTCCTAAAGTTAATTAGTACAAAAATAAAAACGATGTTGTTGTTGTTATTGGTCTTTTTCCTATTCCTATTGTTTATTAACTGAGTATTTTGTTGATTCACCTCCGCATGTGTTTAATTGCAAAATAAAAAGAATAGTCGACAACGCGTCCCAGGACGTCGCATTCATTTGACAAAAGTAAACAGGAGTTGTTGCGAGCTTGAAGGTCAAGGCATGACACAAAAGTTATCTTATTTGTTCAAATTAGGAAACGGAATAAATCAATGATCATATCCAAATGTTTAAGGATATTGATAAAAGATTATCCATTTAATTGGGAAACGGGTATTGACAAAAATACAGGTAAATCAATGATCTTATCAAAATAGTTATGGATAAGATGGGAGATTTTCAATGCCATCGGGTATCATATCTTGTGGTTAGAGACATTGATAACTACAATAAAGTAACATGATAACTCTTCAGTCAAATAATGCAATCCACAAATTTTATCTTATCCGTTCAAATTAGGAAATGGAATAAACCAACAATCATATCCAAATGATTAAGAATATTGATAAAAGATTATCCATTTAATTAGGAAACACGCATTGATACAAAAAATAAAAAAATAGAAATGGGTAAATCAACGATCTTATCCAAATAGTTATGAATAAGATGTGAGATTTTCGGTGCCGCCAAGTATCACGCATGTTATTAAGTTAGAAAAGTTTCCTAAGTCAAGATGTTTCTTAGGATTTTGTGAATATACATTATTTATTTAAATATTCAACGAAATATATTAATCAATAAAAATTGGGAGTTAAATATTCCAAATCAATTAAGGATAAGAAAATTACCTAATTTGAAGATTGACTTTAAATTCAAAGTCGACGTAATCGAACCGGAATCGTGAGATTGCAGTAGGCAATTCACGGGCTAGGACCACAATGGCGGCACTTGGTGGACTGCTCAGCTTGGCACAAAGATGCCAGGTTGACTGAATGGACTCGGCTCAGTAGATGGCCAACGGATCACGGCACAAATGGGAGCATCACATTTGTTGGGCGCTCAAGAAGACAAGTTGCCACGAGCCGTGTATTCGAAGTGTATAAAATGTGTGGACTATGGCCGTGTGTACCAATGCTAAACCTTTCCCCTTCAATACGTGAAGCCATCTTTATTAGGGGTGAGTATAATCTGGGTGGGCGGTTCCCATCTTAGAACCGAAAACCACCCACCAAAGCCCAATTTTGAAAAATTGGAATTGAGATCCACCCATTGGTTCTATGGATTCACCCGAGTATCCGATTGCCAGTTCCAGGTGGGCCCATGGAACTCGTCCCTAATCTCTTCAAAATTGCATTTATTAATTAATATCATGGTGAACCTAATTTCTATTTAGAGTATTGTTTATCCTTATATTCGGATTATTGATTTTGATTAATGATTGAAAACTATAGGGTGAAACGAATAGCTAAAAACTTAATTTCTTTGAGGGTCATCGTATGGTTTCTTTAAGGTTTCTCGACACTAGAAACATGTGGAGAATTAGACTCCATGTTAAAAGTGCTAACATTCATAAAAATTAAAACATTAATCTCTTGATCCATCTTTTTTAACATCAACCTAATTTAATCATAAAATAGCTAAGGAGAGACCTAATTAAACTTTTAAATGAGCCGTTAGCTCTTAATTACATATCATGACAACAAAGCGCCGCAACATCTATGGACATCTCCAATTGGTTGTCTCCTTCCTCTTTGTTTGTTTATTTTTTTTTGGTTGAGAAAACAAGTAAATGGATTATTATAATGAAAAAAAAAAAAGAGTAGGAGGTTAGTCCTAGTTCACACCCAATAGACAAAATTAGTCAATAATATCCAATAACTACAAATATACATATATGTACATATATATATTTGGTCGAAAAACTATAAAATAATTAAGTAATTGAGATGAAATTTCTTTTTTAAAAATATATACATATATACATACATGTCTGGTCCAGGTGGGTGGGTAGGTGATTCCACACCTAGAACTAGAAATCGAACCAGTACTCACCGGTTCCATGAAATTAGAATCGGGAACTGAACTGGCCCCCATGAGCACTGTCAATTTTGGTCTGGTTCCAAGTAGCCGAGGTGGTTACCAATTCTTTTGCACACCCCCATCCTTTCTATGGTGTCAAGTTTAGGGTTATAACTTTACAATTAAAAATCTTAAAATACATGCCAATCTTCACAAAAAAAGAGAGACTCTTATCAAATCTAATTATGATAATATCAAATGAAATTACCCAATTATTCAATATTTTTAACTTGGCATTTTTAATGAAAAATCCGGTTCCTAATAATGTTCATGGGCTTGGTTACATATCCTCTCATCGTGGATAAGTCCAACTAGCTAACTGAGTCTAGAACTATCCATTCAAGGCCATCCGCCACTGGTCCAACAAAAATGTATTTAAATGAAATATGCTCATAATGACTGTATGCAATTTAATAAAAATTATTTTTGTTAGAGTTTAAAACTTAGTTCCTAATTTTCTATGCAATCAATGTCAACAATAAACACATAAGATCAAAGTTAAATCAAGGTTTATGGATAATTTTGCCTCATTATTTGAGGTTGGTGAGGCATCATCTTAAGAATACATGAGAGATATAGAGATCTTGTCTTAGCCTTGGCTAAGACACCTTCTGCCATGCCCCGAGCCCTGAGCACATGACAACCCCTTATCATGGTCAATTGAAAGCGACGTCCCAGGACTCGTCGACGACCATTCATTTTAATCTTTCATTATGTGCAAAGCGGAAGACAAATCATCCCTAGTCCAAACAAACAATCAAACAATCAAACAAGGATAGAGGGATGAACAGTAAGAACAACAATCACTACTTATTTATACAAGCCCGACAAAAGGGGCCGATCTATCCTCTAAGCCAAATCAAAAAGGAATTAGGCTAGGCTAATCCAGCTATACAAAACAAACTCTTAGGTTTAACACTACCATCACTAGGACCCATTGGACTCAAGCTCTGTTGGGTCAATCACTAGAGGAGCGGGGGCAGAATTCTCCACTACACCATTCTAATGGCCTGAAAGTGGTTATACAATAACCAGTGAGATAAAATTTCAGCAAGTTCTTCTCCTAAGCCCTAGTTAGTACACCAACTCAACTTGAGGTATCTCTCCAGAACCACCCCTCACACAACCCAACAACAAATAGCCAACAATTAGCAATCAACAACAGACAAGGTCAACCAACAATCATAAAGTCGATTCGCATACAACCTTACTCGGTATGCCATACCCTGCATGTTAAATCTCAGCATAATACACGCAAGGTATATGGCTGTTAGATGATGCAGTTCATCAATCACATATGAGTTGCGTCACAAGTGATCTCACCTGGCTATTGCTGCACCTTACACGTTATCAATTCATGTGTGTGTGCCATAAATAATGTGACCATCTCATGCATAATCGGAATCAATAATGCCATGTTTCTCATACACTCTTGCATCCACACGTTTTTCAATTATTACTGCTTCATAGGGCTACAACTTAGGCCAAGGTGCTACGACGCTACGTGCCCTTCCTCTGTAGAAGCACAACCGTGCCCTTTCATGCCCTTTGAGGGGCTACAGCGCTATAGCGCCCTTCCTCCATAGAGGCGTAACTATGTCCTTCCTTGCCCTCCGAGGCACTACAGCACTACGGCACTCTTCCTCCACAGAGGCATAACCATACCCTTCGAGGCGTTACGACGCATTTCCTCCGCAAAGGTACAACCATGCCCTTCTATGCCCTCATTCTCCATAATCTCTGATAAATCAAACTATCATCCCCCGAACTACGATCAGGGCGGCGGGTTCAACTTAGTGATCACACAAGCATATCATCACAATCCACTTATTATCTTTGAATATTAGCGAATGCACATATGCTTGCCTATAAAATCTCAAATCCTTTCTCATAAAAGTGGTCTATTTCCGGTGTCTTTCAAACAAATCATTTTTCCCCTTTTTGTGAAAATCTCATGATTCATGCAGATGTTCATGCAATGATATATCTAATTCACCTCATAAAATCAAGACATATGAAATTATGCACATTTTCACTTCTGGATGAACAGTGAAATGAGCAATGTCGTGAATAGTAATCGTGAATGATGCACTATGTATAGTGTAATTTTATAATTCAATAATTAAAACATTAAATTCAGAAATTAGACAAAACATTAATTAAATATTAATCAATCAATTAAGCTAAACATGCTTAATTATCACATAAAACACAATTAAACACAATCAAGCACAATTAAGCAAGATTAAGCTAAGCTAATCTTAACCATCTATCTAACCACCTATCTTAGGGCAAATAAAACTTAATTAAACCCCTTAAACCAAAATTTCCACTAACTAAATCAACCCTATGCAAGTTTAGGCACTAGCAAGGGATTAAGAGCTAATCACATTGTTTATGGCATGCACGTATGAATTGATAACATGCATGGTGTGGCAATGGCCAAATGAGATCGCTTGTGATGCGATTTATATATGATCGATCAACTGCATCATCTAATGACCATGTGCATTGCATGTATTATGCTGAGATATAACATGCAGGGTATGGCATACTGGGTAAGGTTGCATGTGAACCGACTATTTGATTGTTGGTTGACCTGTATGTTGTTTGGTTGTTGGTTGTTTGTGTTGGGTTGTTTGAGGGGATGGTTCTGGAGAGATATCCTGAGTTGAGTTGGTGTACTAACTGAGGCTTAGGGGGAGGACTCACTAAGATTTTATCTCACTGGTTATTATATAACCATTTTCAGGCCCTTAGAATGGCACACCCGCCAGTGCGATTCAGGATCCCAAAGGATTAGGAGACCGTTGCGAGGCACCACCGTTTCCCAAGTTGCATGCATCTGTACGAGAAGTATCTCTCCTCCATCTGGGTGGATGAGGGACCGGAGCAATAGATACCCCATCGGTTCCTGGCATGGTACATCCTATAAGACGATATGCTGATCGGTCTTCTACAAGGTTTTGATGGACCGCCCAATAGGAGCCCCGAAGACGCCAACTAGGATCCCGTGAAGCTAGACCCTCCTGACAGTACAATGGAAAATCTTGCCCTTGCTCCTCCAGTGATCGATCCGAGCGCCTCCAACTACCACCCAACGGAGCTTAAGTCCAATGGGTCCGAGTGATAGTGGAGCTAAACCTGAGGGTTCTTTTTGTATAGTTGGATTAGTTTAGCCTAGTTTCTTTTTGGTTTGTCTTAGAGGATGGATCGATCCTTCTAATGGGCTTGTAAGTTGGAAACGATCATTCGTTGGTTAATCCAATGAAAGTATACATATGAGTAGTTGCTATTGTTCTTGTTGTTCATCCCTCTGTCCTTGATTGATTGATTGATTGCTTGGTTGTCTATTTGACTGGGGGATAGTTCGTCTTCCACTTGCGTATAATGAAAGATTAAAATGAATAGTCGTCAACGAATCTTGATACGTCGCTTTCTATCGACTAAGGGAAAGGGTTGCGTGCTCAAGGTTCGAGGCGTGACATCCCTGTCGGTTTTGGTATTAGAGCGAGGTTGAAACTTGAAGTGATAAGGTGCGTGGGGTTTTAGGATTGTGAGATATGGATGGCTTTTATTTCACATGCTTGTGATTGCTTGTGTGGTTTTGTGTTGTGGCAGGTTGCTCATAGTTTCTAATTCTCGATTGGAATTGGAAAGTAGGATCAGTGAGTATCCTAAGTGATGAGCAATCCTGAGCAGAGAGGCCCTAGACATAGAGCAGCGTCTGATTAGACTAGTGGTAGAGATAGAGCGTAAGGAGTCCCCAGGTTAGATGAGATCCCGTTGGTGCTAGAAACTCTAATAGGATAGCAAGCTAAAGATTGAGCTGCCGCCATTGCTATTACTGCTGTCACCGCCATTACCATTATTCCTGTTGCTCCTGCTGTGGTCTCTATGGTTCCCCTAGTGAAAAGAGATGTTTGTAAGTGACCGATGCACAAGCTGGTATAACAGTTCCTAAGACTTAAGCCACTAATGTTCAGTGGCGTTGGTGACCCTGAAGTTGGTACCCTTTGGATAAAGGATATCGAGAGGACTTTTATAGTGTTGAGATGTTCAGAGGAAGATAGAGTGCTTTTGGTGGCTTACAAGCTCCAAGGTAATCCCAGTACTTGGTGGGAAGCCACTTAAAGAAGAGTGTTCTCTGAAGGCACAATCTAGACTTGGGGTGTCTTTCGCGAAGCTTTCAACGGGAAGTATTTTTCTAACAATGCCCAAGAGTCAGAGATGGTGGAGTTCCAATGGCTTCGCTAAAATTAGATGTCCATGGATCAGTATGAGGCAAAGTTTGTTGACCTAGCTAAGTATGCCCCGAGATTGGTAGAAGACCTTGTGGATAGAGCAAGACAGTTTAGAGATGGTTTGAAACCGAAGCTGAAAGATCAGCTGGTGCCCTTGAACTTAAAGAGCTTTGATGAAATGTATGAGAGGGCCCAAATAATAGAGAAGAACATGATTGAGAGGGCGACCACATCTGGCTTGTGATTCATGCCTAAAAGAGATAATCATCAATTTGGAAATGGACTAATGATAGGGATAAGGAATCCCATCCCATCTAACAGAAAGAACTATTTAGGAAAACCAGCGCCTAATGTCATGGGAGCATGTCAGGTGTGTGGGAGAAGACATGAGAATCTCCCATGTCCTTCGATGACAAAACCCTACTTCGAATATAGTCAACAGGGCCATCGAGTGGTGAATTGTCTAAGTAGGCCTTTGAGGATGATCTTGCCACCGTCGCAAGGAGGACGACCTACTGGGAATGCGCTGCTGGACAACCAAGGTAGACCCTCAATGCAAGGATGAGTTTATGTCATTACCCAATGGGAGGCGGAGAATTCACCCGTCGTTATTACAGCTACGATATCCTTGCACAATCATGCTATTTATGCGCCATTTGATCTTAGTGCTATGCATTCTTTTGTTGCTGATTGTTTTATTAAGCTAGTAAGGTTAAGTCTCAAACCATTGGGGGCAGTTTATAGTATTTCTACTCCGTTTAAGGATAAAATATTGTTTGAGTTAGGTTGTTTTGGCTATAAGTTAGTTGTGGGCAATCACGAGGAAATCATTGATTTGATTGCAATAGCAATGTATGACTTTGATGTCATGATTGGCATGGATTGGCTCACCAAGCAATGAGCTATGGTGAATTATCATGAAAAGACAATTCAATTTAACCCAATAGTGGATGATAGTTTTGAGTTTGCTGGAAATCGAGGGAGACCCTCCGTTCCTCTGATTTCGTCACTCAAGGTGACTCGGTTGTTAGAATATGGATGCCAAGGGTATTTGGTATTGGTAGCAGATATGCTAGTAGAAGGATCAAATGTGGAGGATATTGCAGTGGTACAAGAGTATATGGATGTATTTCCCAAGAAATTGCCAAGATTGCCTCCTGAGAGGGAAATTGAGTTTGTGATTGAGTTGGTCTTTGGGACTGAATCGATTTCCAAGGCGCCTTATAGGATGGCTTTGTTAGAATTGAAGGAATTGAAGGTGCAGATGCAAGAGTTACTGGATAATGGTTTCATTCGTCCTTGTGCATCCCCTTTGGGAGCACTAGTACTATTTGTAAGGAAAAATGATGGATCTTTACGTCTTTGCATCGAATACCGGCAGCTCAATCATGTAACCATCAAGAACAAGTATTTGTTATCAAGGATTGATGATTTGTTCGACCAACTTCAAGTAGTCTCGGTATTTTCCAAGATAGATCTAAAGATAGACTATCATCAATTGAGAATTAAAAAAGAGGATATACCAAAAACAGCGTTTAAGACACGTTATGGTCATTATGAGTTCACGATAATGCCATTTGGATTGACAAATGCCCCTACATAATTCATGGACTTGATGAACCAGGTGTTCAATAAGTGTTTGGACCAATTCATGATTGTGTTCATTGATGATATTCTGGTATACTCAAGGAATCCCAAGGATCATAAAGAACACCTGAGATTAGTATTGCAGACCTTGAGAGAGCATGAACTCTACGCTAAGTTTAGCAAGTGCAAGTTTTTGTTATCTTGCGTAGCAATTTTAGGTCGTGTGATTTCAGGTGAAGGAATCTCCGTTGACTCGACTAAGATTGAAGTTGTTATGAATTGGCCGACCCCTAGGATAGTAACCGAGATTCAAAGTTTCTTGGGATCGGTTGGATATTATAGATGTTTTGCGAATAAGTTTTCTGTGATAGCCATGCCCTTGATGAAATTGTTAAAGAAGGAAAAGAAGTTTAATTGGATGGGTAAGTGCGAGCGTAGTTTTCAAGGGTAAATTGATTGCCGCACCTGTCTTAACGATATTGTCTGGTCCTAGTGGGTGTGAAATCTATAGTGACGTGTTGTATAAAGGACCAGACTGTGTGTTAATGCAACATGGCAAAGTAGTTGCATACGTATCTTGACAATTAAGGCTTCATGAGTTTAACTATTCGATGTATGATTTGGAATTAGCAGCAATAATCTTTGCACTTAAGATTTGGAGGCATTACTTGTGTGGGGAAATGTTTTCGATTTTTATGGATCATTAGAGCTTGAAGTATTTGTTCTCTCAAGAACATGAGGCAATTACGATGGACGGAACTACGATTGTGAGATTATCTATCATCTAGGGAAAGCGAACAAAGTGGCGGATGCGCTCAGTCAAAAGTCGTCGATTGTACAAATGATAGTACGGGAATGGATTCTTTTGGAGAGAGTTAGGGACTTAGATTTTAAAATTAAGGTCGACCATCTTGCTAGTCTAATGGCCACTCTTAGGACGGAACCTAAGATGTAGAGTAGGATAAAAAGTGCACAAGTGACGGATCCTGAAGTTCTTAAGGTCCTACAGATGGATCAGGCAAAGAGAAAAGCCAACTTTCAAGTGTCCGAGGATGGGATATTAAGGTTTCAAGGACAATTGTGCATTCCGAAAGATGCAGAACTTAAGGAAGCAGTTTTGCCGAAAGCTCATCGTAATAACTATAGCATCCACCCTAGTAGTACAAAAATATACTAGAATCTGAAGCAGCACTTCTAGTGAAATGGTATGAAGTTGGACATTGCGAAGCACGTGGCTAAGTGTTTGACGTGCCAAAAAGTAAAGGCTCAGCATTGTAAGCCTGGTGGACTGCTGCAACCTCTTGAGATTCCCAAATGGAAGTGGGAACACATTACTATGGATTTTGTGATGGGGTTGCCAAGGAGTCAACGAGGAAATGACTTGGATTTGGTAGTGGTTGACAGATTGACAAAATTAGCTCACTTTATTGCCGTACGTAAGGATTTCACATTGATAAGTATGCAAAGTTGTACGTACGTCAGATTATATGCATTCATGGAGTTCCAGTGATGATCACTTCTGATTGTGATCCTAAGTTTATAGCAACTTTCTGGAAAAGTTTACAATCCGCTTTGGGGACAAAACTGTAGTATAGTACGGCGTACCATCTGTAGTCAGACGATCAATCACAAAGGACGATTCAAACTCTTGAGGACATGTTGCAAGCCAGTGTCATAGATTTTAAAGGGAGTTAGGAAGAGCAACTTCACTTGGTCGAGTTTGCCTATAACAACAGCTATCAACAAAGCATTAAAATGGCACCATTTGAGGCTTTGTATGGGAGACCCTACAAAACTCCACTTTGTTGGGATGAGGTTGGTGAGTGAAAAATCATGGGGCCAAAGTTGGTATAGCAATCTTCAAATGTAGTTCAAATTATCTGAGATAGACTAAAAACCGCTTAGAGTCGTCAAAAGAGTTATGCAAACAAGCGTCATAGACCGTTGGAGTTTAAGGTGGACGATCATGTGTTTTTGAAAGTATCGCCAATGAGGGGTACTTCTAGATTCGATAAGAAAGGAAAGTTAAGTTCGAGATATGTTGGACCCTTCGAAATTTTAGAAAGGATCGGGGTTCGTATCGTCTTGCGTTGCCACCAAAGCTTGCACAAGTATATGATGTTTTCCATGTGTCCATGTTGAGAAAGTATGAAATGAACTCGATTCACATATTGAACTTCAAGAAATTGGACATAGACGATAGGGTGTTATACGTGGAGAGGCCAATATGAATAGAGAACCATAAAGAGCAAGTATTTCAAAACAAGACTATCATCTTAGTTAAGGTGATTTGGTAACATCATGGAACAAAGGAAGCTACATGGGAAAGTGAGGAAATGATGAAGCATCAGCGAATGACCCGATTTCAGGGACAACTAGAAGTCGATTCGCGGATAGAACATAATAGGACGATGGATGATTCTGTTTACTATTATTGAGCTCGCGAATGACCCTATGTCGATTCTTGATAATTGTGTACTTTGAAATAAGAATCTATCATCCGCAATTTCATGTAGTCAGGGATGTTCATGTGTCAAGAGGTCTTGAACGTGGTTTGGCACGAGCCGATTATATGTAAATTCTCGAAGCTACTTGTTTATTTGAGATGTACCAAAATGGCATTCGGGCGAAATTGACATGGCATGAGAATCCATTATTGGACTTCAAATTTTCAGGAATGTCTGGGATAGATTTTTGGACAATGCTTCTTCAACAGTCAATAGTGCTAGTTAAGTCGAATATTTGGATAAGGAATTTAAGGACTAAGGAAACAAGCATACGAGGATGTGGGCTGGGCAAGACCAACGTGGGCCTCACGCCCAAGATGGAACAACCACCATGATAGACCCGAGACAAGCAGGTGAGCCCGTTGGACCCAACCTACTAATTTACCCTTCAGAATCCATTGTTTAACCTTGAGCCATTTCGAGCCCATTTCTATCCACTTCTTGGTCCGTTTCTTAGGCCCACCCTTCATTTTCAGCACAAGGGCCAATTGGGAAATGTGCAATGTGGAAATGACCATTTTGCCTCTAGATATTATAAGGAAAAGACAAAAGAAGAGAGAAGATGATGTCATGTTGCATGGGGAGTTGAAGCAAGCATTAATCACCATAATGAGGAGTGTAACCAGCCCTCACTTCACTCTCTTTCCTCTTTTTTAGCCACTCACGAGTCGCACACACTCTCTCCCTTGTTGCCCTTCCCTTCCTTCTACTTCTCCTTCAAACCCTCCTACAAAAACTTGAGTTGTTTGTTGCTTCCCTATGCTGATCACCACTCATGCCACCTACCACCATGCTTAGGAGGTCCAAACCGTGTCCCCCACGGCAACTGATCGCCGAATGGAGCCGCCGGCTGACTTGCTTGTTGGCTGAAAGTCTCTACCTCCTTATTTGTCTGTCCCTGCACTGCTCCACCCATTTTAGCTATTTTCCTCCTATTCCAACCCAACCACCACCTAGCCTAGCCACTAGCTAGTCCCCCTTGACACCCAGGTGCCGCCGCTCGCCAGCCAACCTGCCTAGCTCCTTTTTTGCCTATGTAGTTCAGTTTTCTAGTGTTGCAGAGGGAGTTTGAGTTGCTTGCTGTTGTTTTGACCATGAGACCGCCTTGGATCGCTGTGGTTGGGGTCTACATGCGTTGCTTTCATCATCGCCATCGTGTATGTGTCGTCGGCTCGCATAATGGGTGAATTTAGCTATAATCCCTTGTTAGTGCCTAAGCTTGCTTAGAGTTAGTTTAGTTAGTGCTAATTCTGGTTTAGAAGGTTTAATTAAGTTGTGTTAGCCCTAAGATAAATAGTTAGATAGAAGGTTAAGATTAACTTAGCTTAATATTGCTTTATGTTGCTTAATTGTGATTTGTGTTTAATTAAGAATGTTTAGCTTTAATTAAGTGATTGTTGTTTTTAATTAATGTTTTTAATGATTTCTGAATTTAATTTACTAATTACTAAGTTATGGATTTTATTGTTCACGTTGCATTGTTCACAAAATATTGCTCATGTGCACTGTTCACGCATACTGTTCACACGGAAGTGAAAAATTGCCTTGTTTCATGTGTTTTGATCTCATGAGGTGAATTGGATATGTAAATGAATGGACATCCGCATGAATCGTATGGTTTTCACAAAAAAATGGGAAAATGAATTGTTCAAGGGACACCAAAAATGGACCGTTTTTATGGCTAAAGGATTTGGGATCGTATATGCAAGCATGTGTGCATTGGTTAATGTTCAAAGATAAAAAATGGATTGTGATGGTATGCTTGCGTGATCACTAAGTTGAACCCGCCGCCCCAGTCGTAGTTTGGGGGGTGATAGTTAGATCTATCAGAAACCCGATAGGGATCCGAATGCGGAGTCGCAGTAGAGGCCACGCCCATGCTCCTTAGGGAATGCCATCTTGGGAGAGAACACTCGACGTCGTCGTGCCTCACGAGGGAGGGCAATGCCTGGCTATGCTAGTAGACATTAGCAGGAGTTCAGTTGTAGCTCTAAGTAGCAGTAATAATCAGAACACGTGTGGATGCAAGAGCGTATGAGAAACATGGCATCATTGGTTCCAATTATGCATGAGCTGATCACATTGTTTATGGCACACACACATGATTTGATAATGTGTAGGGTGTGGCAATGGCCAAGTGAGATCACTTATGATGCGACTCGTATGTGGTTGATTAACTATATCATCTAATGGCCATGTGCATTGCATATATTGTGTTAAGATATAATGTGTAGGGTATTGCATACCGAGTAAGATTGCATGCGAACCGACTATTTGATTATTGGTTAACCTGTATGTTGTTTGGTTGTTTGTTGTTTGTGTTGGGTTGTTTGAGAGGATGGTTCTGGAGAGACACCTCGGATTGAGTTGGTGTACTAATCAGAGCTTAGAGGGAGGACTCGCTGAGATTTTATCTCACTAGTTATTGTATAACTATTTTCAGGCCCTTCAAATGGCGCACCCATCAGTGCGAGTCGGGATCCCAAAGGATTGGGAGACCGTCATGACGCACCACCATTTCTCGAGTCAAGTGCATATGAGAAGTATCTCTTTACCATTTGGGTGGATAAGGGACCGTGGCAATGGATACCCCATCAGTTCCTGGCGTGGTACATCTAGGACGATATGCTGGTTGGTCCTCTACGAGGTTTTGACAAGCCTCCCGGTAGGGGCCCCGAGGACGCTGACTGGGATCCCATGGAGCTGAATCCTCTAGACGGTGCAGTGGAGAATCTTGCCCCCACTTCTCCAGTGATTGACCCAAACGCCTCCGTCTACAACTCGATAGAGCCTAAGTCTAATGGGTCCGAGTGATAGTGGAGCTAAACCCGAGGGTTCTTTTTGTATAGTTGGATTAGCCTAGCCTAGTTTCTTTTTGGTCTAGCTTAGAGGACAGGTCAGTCTCTCTGATGGGCTTGTAAATTGGAAACGATCCTCCGTTGGTTAATCTAATGAAAGTATATATATGACTAGTTGCTGTTGTTCTTGCTATTCATCCCTGTATCCTTGATTGATTGCTTGATTGTCTGTTTGACTAGGGGATGGCTCGTCTTCCACTTGCGCATAATGAAAAACTAAAATGAATGGTCGTCGATGAGTCCTAGGACGTCGCTTTCTATTGACCAAGGGAAGGGGTTGTTGTGTGCTCGAGGTTCTGGGCGTGATACCAAGTAAGCTAAATCTTCGAAATCAATGAGTCGACAAGTAAATTTGCTAAAATTGACCCTTTGGACTTAACTCACAAAATCGTATAGTATAGAAGTATTCATTTACAAATCGTAAAGAATGGATTCAAACCCCTGATTTGGGGCAAAAACATCAATTTACATTTCGGTTTACTTGATCTCAAAATTGATCGAATGAGTTAATAAATAATTATCTCTAGATCAAATGTCATAAAAGGAGCTAAGCCTAATTATGATTAGAACAAAAGTAATTTTATTTTTGGTCGATTTCAAACCTAAAACTGAAAAATTTAGAAAATGAGTTTCTTAATTGATTTTTGCTAAATTCTTAATGCTAAAGTCAAATTGAAGCTAAAATGAAGTGATTTTGTGATTTTCATATTATTCAATTTTTTCCTAATTGATTTTTAATTAAGAGTTTAATTTTATAGTCAAATTTTGAATTTTTCCAAAATTTCCATTTCTAAAGTGAAATTGGACTCAAAAGGAACAAATGATGTAAAAGACTAAAATTTGACTAAGGATTGACTTTTGGTCAAAAGGTTGACCAAAAAGTCAACATGAAAGTCAACCGTATGACTTCGAGTTTTTGTGTGGAATGAATAGGGATTGTTTTCTAAAGTTAAGGCAATAAACAAAATTAAAAAATGACACTTTTTATTTGAAAATGTCCCGTCGTGATCAAAAAACCCCAATTCAGTTTTTCTACATTTATCAACTTGTTGAGTAAAAATTAGGTGTCAACAATACATAAATTTCTTTATTTAATTGTATATATGTTTTTTATTCTAGTTATGGAGATCTTGGATGTATTTTTACGACCAGCAAACCTTGCCTATGATGAAGTCGAACTCGAGTTCACTTGAAGAGGTACTCGGGCTGAGAAAACCAAGATAATTCCCAGGGTGTGGTGATTGTCGAAAGCCCAGAGCAGAGGCGATCCCAGCTTTGAACCTGTCATCTGTCTTCTTGAGAGGAGTATACCTCGAAAGCATTAATCATTAGGCCAGACACATCGCAAAAGTTTTCTCAAGCTTCAGAGATCCTCCTACAGTTCCGACCAGCTCTTCGGGGACGCCACAGCCCCTCCCCGCAAGCATCTTGGATCTCGAGGCTCGAGTACTCCAGGCAGAGTATGAAGATGTAGGGCGATAGATCTAATCCGTCACCATTGAAGAGAACCGCCTGCCAGTGATGTAGTAGACAAGAAACTCATAATAATGATCAATCCAAATCTGGGGAAAGAGGAAGTACGTCAGAATTGGACGGATAACTTTCCATACGAGGCGATCGTAGGCTTTAGAGAGATCTACCTCGATGTACATTTTTGGTCCCCCTCCTTTCTCTGCTCCGCCATGAAGAGTTTTAGCCTGTGAACTGGGATTTCGCAAAAATCTCAGCGTGATACACAAGCTGATAGGGCAGAAATGGTGGGGGAGGAGGGCTGCGGTACTGTGGAGATCCTTAAAATGGTTTTGGATTGACATGGGACGCACGTTTGCATCCGAGATCCATTAGCACGTGTCTTCTCACAAGGCAACTCATATTTGTGTTTCTCATTGGTTACTCCCTGTCTTTTCAGCGTGGTCATCTTGTTGCGGGATTAGAGGCGAGGGTCGGCGAAGTACCTCACTGGCATTTGGCCAACCTTGCCGGCCACTGGGGAGGCTTGCCCAACCCTTGGCTAGAGGTCACAAGGGTGGCCTAACACTAGATTGATGAGGGTTGAGCCTCACCTAGCCCTTGGCAAGGCTGGGTAGGCGAGGCTCCAACTCTTGCCAGACACTACAGCGTTGGAACCTTCGACCTCACAGCCTTGGGTGAGGACTAGAGCTTGGCCAGGAGCTTGGTGAGGAACCACCTGGTCGAATTCGTATGGCTTTTATTGGGAAACGAAACTATGTCTATATGCATATAGGTGGGAGAATGAGACGGAGATTAAGATTTAGACTTTTTGATTTGTACAATTAAACGATGAAGATTTCATTTGCGAGTAAACCATTGAACCTATCAAGTGATCTTGGGCTTTTCTCATCCCAAAAACTAACTCAAAGGATAATGCTTTCCCTTATACATATAAATCAACCACTAGCCCTTCAACAATCAATATGGGACAATCTTAACAATCTCCTCTTCATGCATTAGGCTTTAAGTCAGAGTTACAATAATCCGTAACTCTCTCGTATGAGAGATGAGTCCAGACTTGTTGACAAGTTGTCCTCTAATTAGGTGGTTTTGGATCTCTTTTGTTCTAAAAGTTAACTCAAATAGTGAGACTTTCTCTCACACTTAAACTGACTATTCACCCTTTTTACAATTGATATGGGACAACCTCAGCAAAAGTTGCTTGTGATCAAAACAAAAACGCAAAGAAAAGAAGAAAAGAAATTTGTTACGTTTACCCCATAATTGTTTAAAAGAAAAAAAAACACTCATTGATGGAACATGCAGAAGTAGATCCAACAATAAATGAGAGGAGTTAATATTCGTACCTACCAAATTGTTGAAGGGATCCACCGCCATCAAATTCCATATACTATCACAGTTATGAAGACCCTTTTGAGCATGGTTGGAACATGCGACCTTGCACTTTTTTTGCCGTCATATTAAAGAGTACAAATTCAGTGTGTTTCGAAAGCTACTCATTACCCTTGGCATGCAATAATTACATTTAATGTGAATTAGTTTGGCACGCAAAAAATTCCAGACATTCCGCAATTATAAAAACAGTAAGATTAGAGTGATCAAGTAGTGGAATCTTGCACGGCTCTTACTCGATAGAATATGTATTTTGATTTGGATAGTTATTGGTTGGATATCCATACAGGTACCTTGAACTCTGTGTACACGTATTGTAATAATTCTATTATCGAATTGCATCGTGTTTGTCATCATATAGAAGGGATAATATATTTTGGCATATATTGCATTTTAATTTGGTACAATCAGTTGATCACACTTACATTTGTCATATAAATATCTTTTTCGATATCGGTGGAAACATTTCTTGTTGCCTCCTAAGATTTTTATGATACATCACGCTTGCTTTTTTAGTCAATAGATTCTGAAACTCGTTCTAACAAAGTAACTCACATTACGTCCCATCGACGTATAATGTTTTAGCATATTTTATGCTTTTGAGTAGCTTATATTCTCATAAGAAGTGCAGTGAGGTCCTCTCAATGTAATGGGGGTAAATTTACATTTTTAGTTATCTTTCTTCAGCTGTCACACATGACAATTAAAACAAGATTTTAGATTAACCCATCAACCAAGATACAATGAGTTCACTGAAATGCCTTCAATGTTTTGTGAAAAATTACAAAAACCCAATAAAAGAATCTAGTAATTACTGGGGTTTACCCTAATGATCATCCATTTCACATGAGAAGAGGGAGGAGAGGGGTTTGAATTCCCATATTCTTATAAAGTTAGGGTGGGGACAATTTTGTTTTAAGTATAAATTTCGACTCTCACGTCTGCAATAAGGTAGGACAGAAGTTTAAGAGTGAAATTTATAATAGAAATAGAGTAGGACTGACAAAAAAAAATTAAAAAAATAAAAGAACATAGTGTGTAAACTTTCTCTCTTTTTATTTACCCCTCTAGCTACCAACAGTAGCCACCATTGCACTTGCCACCGCCTTCAATCAATCTTTGCCATCCGCCAAGAGTAACATTGCAATATATACCCCATATTCCGTTTTTCTTGGGAAATCAAAACCCCAAGTGGGGTTTCCGAAAATAATTTTTTTGCCAAAGTAAGAAAAAAGGGAAGAAAGAAAACTAAAATTATTAATGACCAAAATTCAAATAATGACAAATATGAGATAATACTCATACGATTTAGTTCTTTTATTACGCATCGTTCCAATGTGATGGCAAACATATTTTTTGTCTGAAAATTTATGCAAGATTGTCAATTGTGTCAACTTCAAGTTAGATCGCATTGTATAATCTTGTGTTCAATTTAGGTTAGGGTTTCTCAATGCATTAATTGTATTCGAGTCAATTTTGTTTTTTTGGTTGCATCATTAATTGTAATCCCTTATAAGAAATAGTTTGTGTTCATTTTACTTTCTACATCACCTTGTAATATGATATTGCTTTTCAATTAAGTATCAAAAGTCAAACTAAGAGAGATAAGTAAATCTCTAGTTTAAAAAGAGGAGGCTAATTAGGGGTGATCGATTCTTCGTTTGGTCCAATCCAACCTAGGAACGAAGAACTAGACTCGGAGGACTAGTTCCCAGTTTTTGGGATTATGGATTAGATCGGACAGTCTTGTGGCTAGGAACCACACCAAAATTAGTCCAAACCGGTTTGATAGAGTCACTTGACAATTCTGCCTCCAAATTTCAGCATTTTGAAGATAAATCTTTCCCCAAAAATGGCACATAATGGATAAGGTAAATCTTTCCCAAAAATTATAAAATTGGACTTGTTGCTATTTGTCGCTACCTCCCTGAAGGTGAACCACCATGGGAAAACTAATGGATTACTAAGTCCGAAGACTTAGTGCGGACTCTCCCAAACCCTACCAACCGCAACTTGATACTCAAAATTTGACATATTTAAATATGTAATTTTATTCAATTATGAGCCGCCACTAATCAATTAGGGTTGATTAGAAACCTAAGTAAAGTATGGGAGAATACTTTACTTTTGCGAACCAGAGATTTAATAGGTTCGGGGACATGGTTACACTAAGTTAAACTAGTGCCCTTTCGGTACCCTTTCTCTTTTAGTTTCAAAAATATTTTTTGTAAGCAATCTTAGTTGGTTTCAACCTAAACCACTAACATGGAAAAGAGTGGTCATGCGAATCACAATCAATAACATTCAGTAAATCTAAAAAGACGAATATAAAAATCATGATCAACCTTAAAGCAAAATAAGCTATAACTAAAATGCATGCCCTAAACATAAATTCTAAATGGGATGACATCTACTTTTTTTTGGATTTTTCTAAAATTAATTATATATATATAACTCTAGTCTAGATTTAATATGCATGATTCTTACTCTAACAACATATGACGTGCAATTCAAATGGCCTAACTCTATTGACATATGTTAATTGAAAACTATTGTAACATGTGTGCAATCTATCTAAATATGCATGTGCTACATGATGTAGGATGAATGATGTATTTTGCTATATGCATATGCATGATCTTTTATTTTTTATTTTTTTATTTTTATGTCATTTTTGTTAAAATATATATATATATATTTAACTAATGAAATTCCCTAAGCTTCTACATCATATGCAATGTAAACTATAAGACTAATTTGACATGAAATGCATTAATCTACCCTATTATGCGACGGATTTTTTTTATGCATTTTTCGTAATCTTACTAAAAAATCAACACATATAATGTAACCGATCATGTAAAGCACGCAATTTAACCCCGACCCAAGATAGAAAATCAAAACAATCAAAAACCTGATCCGACGTCTTGCGGCTCAATATTTTTGATTATTGAGATTTTTTAATACGACACATCGACCTCACTGAATTGGAATTCAATCGGGCATGCGATACTTCAAACGAGGAAATAAAATATTCAAGAATTAATTTAGATAGGAACTTTACTTACCTTGTCTATTCTTTCCAAGTTCAGACGAGTAACAAATCGCGGGGATCGTAATCAAGGATGCTTCAAGGTGGATGGCAAGGGTGTGACGGCAATGTGAGAGCAATTCACGCTAGAGTTGAGCTGAATTGTGGCGGCACGGACTGATTTGAATTGTGGAATCACCGTCAAGAAATTGCTGGGATTATCGTCAAAACATGGACAGCAACGTGAGAGCGAGACCGCACGCGATGGTTGTCAGAATGATTGAAAACTTTGAAGGAGGACGCTCGATTCCCCTTTCACTTCTTTTCTCCTTTGACTTTGCTGGACGCCTCTCCACGTCTCACGATCCTTTCTTCCTTGTCTCTTGGGAAGAAGCCTCCTTTTGTGAGCTGACCTTCAAGACCTGTAGCAAAAAGAAATGTTTTTTCTCCTCTCTCTCTCTCTCTCTCTCTCTCTCTCTCTATATTGCGCTACCGCTCTTTTTCTCTCAATTGTGGCTGTTTTTTTTTTTTTTTATCCCCTTCAGTGTTTGTGGCCCCCTTTTTATAGGTGAGAAAAATATGTTATTTAAGGAAAGATGATAAATTTGCACGTTGCATATTTAGCTCTTGTATCCCACGTGCAATATTTTTCCAATATTTCATCCGACACTTTTCCTGAATAATGAGAATATTCTCGGGAACATTCTCATATTCTCGGGAATCTTCTCATATTCCAACTCGTCATCCCTTAACGAGAATATTTCATCCAACACATTTCTTGAATAACGTGAATATTCTCAGGAACATTCTCATATTCTCGGGAATATTCTCATATTCCAACTCGTTACCGCTTAACGGGCCTAGCCAAATTCTTTTTCCTTGTGGGTTTAGTCCAACTTGTTAAATTAAAGCTTGGAACCATTAATGGAAACCCATCTGCCACAAGTCCAATGCAAATGCAATAATAAATGCTCCTAAAATTATATGCTATGTAATTTAATCCTAATATTTTTT